>PNEQ01092663.1:0-35940 GCA_003012365.1 Medauroidea extradentata
CTAAGACCTGATGCATTCGTGACCCGTGCTCCTCTTCGTTGGATCCAGTGGTAAGGATGTCGTCCAGCAGCACTACTCCTTGTATCCCAGCCAATAGTGTCTCCATCAACCTCTGGAAAACTGCTGTTGCACAATGGATTCCGAAAGGTAGCCGTTTCACTTTGAACAATCCCTTAATTGTGTTGACTGTCAGTAAACTGGCTGTTTCCTCATCCACTGATACTTGCAAATATTTATCGGCCAAGTCCAACTAGGAGAAAATTTTCCTCCTCTTCCAGGTTTGAGAATGCCTCGTTGGTTGTTGGTCAGGCTAACGGCTCATAAACCCCTTGCTCTACTAGCCTGTCTATTTCTTTCCCCACACTGTCTCGAAGTGCGAAGGCTACTGGATGGCATTTCAGAAAAAAATTGGCCTCGCTCCCAATTCGATTTGAACGTCCACTGGTGGGCCAGTGTACTGGCCTAATTCAGTGCTGGCAAATACTTTGGGGTGCTGTCTCACTACCTTTGCTGCAATCTCTGGTTGCAATATGAAAATCCCGGCTACTGACATGTTTAAAGGCTTCATCCAACTATGCCCCAAAAGGTTTGGCCCCTTTCCTTCTGCTACAAGTTACAGTAGTGAGACCTGTGCAGTGTTCGTCTGCACCTGTACGTCCATCGCCCCTAGTACTCGCAACTTCTCCTGAGTCCATGTATGCAACAACAGTTTGGCTTTGCATAGTTCTCTGGCTTCTCTGGCCATAGAGCCTCGAAGGTCTCGTTACTGATAGTAGAGAACCCAACCCCTGTGTCGACCTCCGTCAAATAAGAGTAATGAAAGGGAATTTTTAATGGCAAAAGCAGACGTTATGGGCAAGTGATGAATGATGGATCCGGGTGTTACTGGCAGGTGTCGGGACACATTTTCGGAGAAAGTGTTAAGGCACGAAGAACGACATACCTGGGTACTACATTCGGTCATCGGTTCGGGCGACATGATCCATAGTCACACATGTTGTGGGGACACAAGGAACGAGGGACCGGAATGTTACTGCTGAGTGTTGAGACGGGTTGATAGAAATGTTTGTATGCTTTGGAAATGGTAGGCCAGAGGGCTGACCACTGATCATCTTCAGTTTAAGTGTTGGTACGCCTACGAGTTTAGTTATTCAGACCAGTTATTTGCAAAAAGTGTTGCAAGTCAGGGTTGCAGGCTGCTGACGTCATCACAATCTTCCAGATAACTTATCTGCATATTGTTGAGACTAATGGGCTTGTAATAATAAATAAATGCATAATTAAGATCGGGCTAACAAAGTTTGCATAATACATATTGGTCGTACCAGCAGAGGACAGTAAAAACATTTGGCAATGGGCAATGATTTGAAGTTCAGTTTCTCAATTAATTACGTACAGTATGTAATTTGTTAAAAGTAGGAAGGTTCAAAGTGAGTTTGGAGTGAAACTATAAGAAGTTATATCATTCAATCTTTCGTGGGTAGACAAAAAATATTTTGCTGATTTCGGTGAAAATTTATCAGTTTTCCAACTAGGATCTGGTTGATTCATTCTTATTGTAGGAATGTAAAATGTTGTGTTCAGTTTGACATTGTTCTGATACTCACATGCAAACAAGTGAAAGTCCATAACAGGAGGTAATAAATATATAATTTATGATTACTGGATGATACTACTGATTCTAGTTTATAAATAGTTTTAAAGCATTAAAAATTGACTTATAATAAATTTGTTTACCAATAATTCACAAATGTAAAAATTATTCTGAGTAATTTGGAGAGTGATTCAAATGTGTTGGAGAGTTGTGCATTATTATGAAATTTTGAATATTTTGGTTGTGTGCAGTTTATGTTTTCTGTTATACAGTTCTAAACCAGTGTATAGAAGCAGAAACTATTGTTAAAAATTAACGATGAGTAAACTACTTTACTTTTAAAACCCGTATCAATATAGGCATGATGAACTTCTGCGTTTCTGAATGACAGTTTCATCCTTCCACCTGTCAATATTGTTTGAAGGCCCAGTGGTCAGCCTGCGACTCTCCCTACCACCACTCTTCTCCTCTACCTCCCCAAACCATGCATGTAAACAAGTAATGGTTGACAGCCCCTCCCACCCTCCTTTTTATCATTGTAAATGCTAAAGAAGGTGGTAGTTAGCATGGAAAGCTCAGACTTTGCAATTTTGCTTCCCCTTATACGGCTGGACTGTATCTTGTCACTTTGACAGCTGTCAGATTGTTGAAGAGTAGCTGGACTGCAACCACACCTTAACCCAGTTAACTTGTTATATAGGTGACTGCTTGATGGCAAGTTCATCCTTCCCCTCTTGACTCTCTGTATTCTTCCTAAATTTTCCTACGGACATTGCAGTTACCAACTCTTTCGTGGGCCCAGTGAATTCCACTATCTCACCAACCTCTAATATAGAGCGCCTACCTCAGTTTCTTACTCACTCTCTGAATCTTCGTACTATTATTCCCTCTTCCGCCATACACTTACATGTGCCGCCTACCTGTGCGATAGAGGCTCAGAATCTACGGAGCTGTAAGGGCTAACTTAAGCGCTTACCACTTGACCTACTCAGGTCTACCCTGCTCCCGAGCATGGTAGATAGCCACCAGCAGATGAAAAAAAAAAGAAAGTGCATGAAAAGAGAACAAAAGGAAATATGTTGTAGGGTACTTGAGTGCATGTTGAATAAAGAAAACTAATTCTAAGGCCCAGTTTCATCCACTTGTGTTAAGCATTTAACATTTGTTAAAGAGAATTAAAAAAAGATTTAACATGTTAACTGATGTTAGTGAAACCGGGCCTAAATGTAGTAGTTTTGTTCGACGAGAAGTTTGGTGGAGTTTATCAAGTAAAAATGTCACCAGAAGCTATTGAATAAATTAAATAACTATTAATTAGAGGCCTACTATAGAGTGAGTGCCCCAACCTTATATTGCAGTACAGGGCTTATGGAACGTGCTATTGCCAGATCAAAGCCGTGTAAAGAAGTTTACTACTTCATAATTTTGTGTACTAGAATATTATATTGTAAATTTTTTGAATTGATATATTGTAATTGGCATAAAATTATGCTTAAAAAATATGGTTCTGATTACATTTTATATGAAATTTTTATGCAATACATTTTATATGAAATTTTTATGCAATTCATGTAATTTGTTATAAGTAAATTTAATATTTATGCATTTTCAATATAAAAAAAATCTCGCAAGGAGTAGAAATGATTGATCATGGCCTTATATTTATTTAGGGGATTTTGTTTGCCTTTTATTTTAGGTTTCAGTTTGGCAGGTTAGTTTGGTACCATGTTACTGTTTCTTCTTAAGAGTGTAACTGGTACATGTATTGTGTCTTTTTGTGTGTTTTAAATTCCATACAAATAAATGTTAACAATAAAAAATGCTAATGAAATTTTTGCTTCAAAATCAGTCACTGGAAACAACAAATCACATGGCCGAGGGGCACGGATGCACTCCTGGACTAGTTTTAGACACGGGCCAAAAAGAATCAGCTCACTAAAGGAAGACTATGTTATTTACTGTCCTCTCCTGACAGAACCTCTTGGCCAGTAAAGATAACAGAACGTCGAGCGTCTGTCAGAGGTCGTGGTTTGTAGGGTCAATGCGTTGACCTAATGTGCAACACACTTCACGCTATAAACAAGAGAACACTGTGGTGTTGCTTTTAAAAGTAAATTCAGCTCATAATGAACAACGTTCTCGCTTTCATCCCCCCTCTAACTTCAGTGATAAAAATGTTTCTCACTGACCAACTTTTTAATGTTTCATTCTATATTCAGTCATAAGGCTAGAAAAAATTTATATACAATTAAGAAAGAAAATTGTTTGTCTTAGTGTTTTTGTTGCTGTCCAGATCTATCAATTTAAGTACCATAAAACTTTTAATACGATTTTGCCATCAGTTTTTAAGTTATGATGTGACATATTTAATGATGTATGAAAACTGTGTAAGTGCAAGGTCTTTGTTTTCGAATTTTTTAAACCACTTAGAATGGTGCAAATGATGAAACAAATGTATCATCCGATGCATGTTTCGATGCTGTACAATATGTGATAATTTTTAGATAAAAGTTACCATATTGTTGTGTGTTGGCCGGGCAGCAGGCACATTACATCATTCTGGGTGGTCAGTCCTGTGAGTCAACCAGTGATGTCATGGGTTTTCGCAGCTATGTCGCATCTCCAGAGAGACGTCACTGGTTTCCCCGATGACGCCAGCGCGAATACGTGACTATCAACAAGTACGACCGAGGTAATGTCTATTTTTAGACTTCAGATCACCGTATTTCATCAGCCATTGACGTCATTGAAGGGGCTGTATAAAAACATCGGAACTGTGCAACATGAGTCAGTCTAGTATTGCAGAGTCTTGTGCGGTGTCGGGAGGTGAGAGTCTTGTGGAGTCTTAGTAGTGAGTCATGAAGATGGAAGTGAGACCGAGAGTGGTGTGAGACAGCGCCCTTAGGGGCGGTGTTGCCACTGGGACGACGATGGATGTCGTGAGAAGTGACGGGCCGAGAGAAGACGCTGACAGCGATGCAGAGTTGAGGACCCAGCGCCTTGGGGACGGTAACACGACGGCGTCGAGGCTGATGTAACATCGGCGGAGCTGACGAGGTGTGGCGTCTTGAGGATGCCATCACGGCGGCAGTGGTCGGTGTCGAGTCTGAGTAACATCAGCGCCCTGCAGAAGGGACAGACAACACTAAGGTGTTGTGTGTCGGCACGACTTAGCTGACGAGGTATGGCATCTCGAGGATGGCAGCACGACGGCAATGGTCGGTGTCGAGGCTGTGTGACGCCAGCGGGCTGCAGGAAGGATGAACAACACTTGTGGTGTTGTGCTGGAGTGCTGCAGAGGTGGTGAGCTGTGGAGAACAACACTGACGGTGTTGTGTCGAGGAGGGCAGTAACTAGTGACTTGAGGAGACCGTCTACCTGGTGGTTCAAGAGAAGAGAGTTCGCTACTGGTACTGCTCGGAGGAGGTGTTAAGCTTGTGCAGAGAGGCTGGTGAGGGCATCTTGGTGATGTCAGGAAGACATCTTGGTGATGTCAGGAAGATGTCTTGGTGACGTTGGAGTCTACTGCGAGGCTACAGGCACATACCGTCGGAGCAGTACTGGGTGAGACAAGAGGGCTTTTGCTGCGGGTCGACAGGTGAAGAAGAGGTGTGCGACGGGAGTCGAACCAAAGACTTCAAGAGTGAAAACAGTGGTGCACTCTGGGTGCTGCACTGTACATGGTGAGCCATCCTCCCTTAGGACTGTTAAGGTTGTACATTGTCATTATTTGAGAGACTGTTGATTGGATATATGACTGAACTTTTATTGTGATTTGTAGTCTTTAATTGATTAATGGTACATATTCTTGTGCTTTAATTGTCAAAGTTAATTAACATTCTGGGGCACAGTAGTAATTTGTGTGCATAATTAATTGTGTTGTGAGAGCTGTAGTTGATTACTGTTTCGTGTATTTCGTAGCTTTGTGAGCGATTAAATCCAGTACTTGATTTAACTCTTTTATTTATAATTATAAGACCTCTATTCCAAGAGAACTCATGGGAATTGTTCACATGTAAAGTTTTATATGCTCCAAAAATGTAACAATATGAAAATTTTGGATTTTTGCATGTACCAAAACAATGACAGTGCTTGTGGTAGTTACTGTGTGTTGAAAAGAGAGTGATTGCCCCTATAACTCTGTACTGCAATCTAAGTGTGATACACTCTATAGGCATTCTGAACATACATATTTTTAACATTTTAAAATTATTTGAATGTACGTAATACTAAACTCTCAATTAATGCAAAAAGCAGCAGTAATGTATCACAGAACTTTCACTTCTTTTAATCCTATAGAAATTTTTGGCGGTTAACTCTAGTTTTTTTTGTAGAGTATACGTTACTACTGTGCAATTGTAATGCTGTATACGCATATTGTACCAGTACAAAAGCATATCAAATATTACCAACCTCTTTCTACACTCTTCCTTTGTCGCTTCTTTCAGTATACGGACAACAAAAGTTATCCCTCTTTCTTCAGTGTTTCTTACACGCATCTTCCCTGTCTTCCACAATTCAACACGGAACTGTTCGAGAAGTAAGTTTTTTTTGTACTTCCTGATGTTAACCATGCTGTTGGAAGAGTAGCGAGTTTTATTTTCGTGGTTCATTCTTTCTAGTTTATTAATTCTACATGCACTGTCTTAAATACCATACTTGGTTGAAAATAAGCAAGCCTTTATTCATTGACTGAAACATTCTGAGCTGTGACACAAAACTGTTGTTTGGAGAATCAGTCGGTGACTGCAGCATGCTGGCTTACACAAGGACAGTGATGGTGGTGAGGTGGCTAACCTTTCTACTTGTATGGTGGCATTGCCAGCTCGCTGCAGAGCTTGCTGGAAGCTAAACTGCATTATAAACTTCAGGTGAAGAATGAATATGCTATATTGTATAGCCGTTATTAGTATAGCCTTAAACATTTTATAATTCACTATTTATTACAGAAATGGGATTTCCTGTTACCACAATCTAAAAATAACTACACCAAACTTTAAAGTTTAAATTTTGTTGTACTGTAATCTAATAATGAATACACTAAACTTTAAAGCTTAAACTTTGTTTTAAATATGTGCTTAAGGTAAGGTGTAGATCAGATTATTTATCTGCACATAATTGAGAATTGACTGTCCACTTATATGACTTACGTTTATTTATAACTACTGTAGCTTAAAAAAAATATGTACTGTCTATAAAATGTTTGACATGATACTTTGTGTCTTTGTTGCATTTTAAATTTGCACTTAAGATATGTTTGTTTTGTTTTATTATGTATAATAATTAGACTAGTATCAAATAATACATATTTTGTAAAATTGATATTTTTGTTTTCCACAGACATACGCTGAAGCTGAAAGTGGTTTTGTGAGTTAGCGTAGGAAGTTCTTTGAGAATGGGTGTTGCACAGAGCGTTCGAGGTATCATTGAGCATAATTTTTCTGGGGAAACAAACATATTGCTGTTGCTTTACTTCTTTTGCGGGAGTAGAAATTTTAAACAGGAAATGTATAGCATTGTTTTGTGTTTATTTGGCGCATGCTTGTGTACTGGAGCAAAATATGTTCTATGTACGTTTAAAACTTGTGGGACAGTAATTTTTTTTTAAAAAGGGTATATTTTACCCACCAAGAATGTAATGCATTTGTTGGTTTTACATTCTCGTGCTTGTCTGTACATATTTTCAGTTGCTCTGTGTCTTACTTTTCTAATAATCAATTGCATGTATATATGTTCAATTCCATATTATTAACGTATGAGACTTTCTTTGAATTTGCTTGCAAGTTTATTTGAAAAAATATTTATTTTGTAACATTGTAGGTTATTAAATTGTTCTAAAGGTATTGTATGTTAAATTTTAATTTTTTTGAGGATTTATATAAAGGGTTACAATTGATCGAGAATGTCAGTTTCATTTAGTATTTTTTTTGCCAAGGATACAGTGTGCATTGATTTAAATTCAGATTGCTGTTCTAGAAGATTACATAATGTTCTAGAAGATTTGGTACAAATAGTCGAAATTGTAACTGTAAAGAATTATAAAATAAATTTGTAGTTAGAAATGTTGAAAGGACAGTAGTATTTTTGGTTGAAGCTAAGTATAATTGGCTATCTATCTCCAGGTCATATCGTGTACTGATTGAATGGTGATAGCATCACAATTCTGCTGGCACTGAAAGAAAAGATGTTGGGCAACCAAGACAATGGACGACTTGAGGTACACGCCCTCTGACGTCACACCGCTGGCAAAGTACTGTGGGAAACAAAGCTTGTTTACAAACATGCTGATATGTTAGTTGGTGATGGCAGAAAATATAACATTTTGTGCTCTCATAGACTTGCACATTAGTGTAAAGAATATAAGATTCATTTCGTGGTTAAGATATGCAAATGCATAAGATCAATGTTTACCTGAAAAATTGTTAAATTTCTAACAATTAATTTTCTTTGCCTACATCTCGTACTGTGCGCGTGAAGCCAAATGCCTGTGTGAAGGTTATGTTCGTCTGCAGTATCCATGGAGGTAGGAATTGTATCCCACACCAGACTAGAGCTCCGCCTCATTTCAAATTGCCCATTGCGTTCAGTGTAGGTTACCATCTGGCTTTTCATGTCATCTTAAGACCATTGTCAGAACATGTACTCGCTGCGTGCTAATTTCAATTGCAGTAGCAGCGTTGCTTTTTCTGTGCAGCAGCAAGGTCGTTCCATGTGAAATCTTAAAATCAAGAACAAAAGTTATATGTTGCACCATTTCTGATTTTTATAAAATTCTTGTAACCTTTGGGCGAAAGAAAAACATTAATCTAGAATTTAATCTAAAAGTGATCAATAGTAACCATTTTCATACATGCTGGCTTTGCAAAACAAGCTCTGACTTTTTTTAAAAAATCACTTATTCTGGAGTTCTTTGAATCATTTAAAAGTTTAAAGTTTGTAAGATACTTCTACACTTTTCACTTACATTGTAATCAAAGTTTTATGTTTTGAAAATGACAGTCATAAGATTTCAGCATTCTGGTGACTGTTTTAATCCACTTTACACTCCATCCTGATTCACAAAAGTTAGGCTACATTTAGGGATCTGAATTTTTGTGTTCTTAGGAGTCTTTATTCGTAGAAAAATAAGCAGCATCATTAGAAGACTCTTTCTTCTTAGAAGAAAATAGCCTCAAAATTGTGGTGAAATAAAAATTTGCTGTTTTCAAAGCAAGAAAAGTCATGTTGACATTAAAATAAAATTCTTTATAAAGTTTTTTTTAGTGAAGATACTCTGATTACTAGCTTTAAAGCAGAAGTTGTCCCTTTATGTTATTTCCAACTTTGTCAGTTACACTGACCTTTAAAGAAGACAAATTTTTTTTAAAATTTAATTTGTTCGGTTTTGTGAAAGCACACACCATGTCATGTTAGTATTTTCAGAATGGCAGCCATTTATAATGTTTTACTCACATGAGATATCTAAGGAACCATTTTGTATAATTTAATCAAATTTGATGCATACTGTTTTTTTAGCTAGTAAAATCATTCAACTTACCTTCACAATTGTCCTATCTATATACTGACTTGCTACCAACCCTACTTACCTACAACACTATTTCCCAACACCACGCACACACGGAGAGAGAGAGAGAGAGAGAGAGAGAGAGAGAGAGAGAGAGAGAGAGAGAGAGAGAGCACCCCTCTAAGTGATCTACTCCAGTGGTGAGGTGTATGTCAGGAAACTATGCTGGTACTTCCCAGGAATAGTTCAAGGTCAACCTCCATCCTATGTAGTCATCTTGTACAGGAGTGTTGGGAGGGGTCAGAGGTGTCTGACGGCAACTTAATAATAAGCTGTGTGTCGGGTTCTCAAAAGGCCTACTGCATAGGCGCAGAATAATTAATTAGAAAACACTGACTGTTTATTAGCACGTTTTACACTTTAATGTGTGACTTTTTACGTAGATAATTACCAAATAAACACATTAATTGAATCTGTAAAGTTGTAAAACGTGTGCACATTTTTTTCTCGACCTCCTTATGACGAACACTTTCCGCTATCTCTGAAGGGAACCTGTCGTCTTAAAAGTAGGTGGGTGAATGCTGGATGTAGTTTTTAGTGTTTGAGGTGTGGAAACATGAGATAGCTATGGGCCATGAGGTTGTACAAAGATATGTAAAACACCAGATTGTAACAATTGTTTCGTCTAATATTTGTTGTAGGCACTATCTTAGAATCACAGGTCTGGGCACTAACCTATCTACCTATGCTTTACAGTTGATCCCTTTATGACTGAAAGCTCCATTAGTAATGAAGTGTTGTTTTAACAATGCAATATAGCATCATACTACCACATCTCCTAGCAGTTCCGACATAACCTTGCTCCTTGTAGATCCATTTACACTATGTTAAAACACCAGAGTGCCAGTGGTGCCAATCAGTCACAAGAGTGTCAGTTTTCAACTCCAAGTGTCCAGACCTGTTCCTCTATGGCCGTGGTAGGCCTACTAATTTTATGATTTTTAAAAAGCTATCATTGAATTTCCTGTTCAGTATTTCTTGTACCTGACAAGCAAATTGTTAAGTATAAGATTGTATAATAGGTTGTTTAAAGCAGACCACAACACAAAAACCATGTTTAACTCATAATAACGAAGATGTTTAGACAAATTCAAGGTTATGTTTACATTTGCTGCGTGCTGTTTCGTACAGCCGTTACGCGAGGAAGCGTGAGGAACTGTGATGTGATGTCACTGCACCATTCCGCACCGCCTGTAACCTGTCTGCCGCGCCGGGCGCGTGTTATTCAGTCTGCCAGTTGTTTTCGCGAAGGCTGGAAAATGTGTGCGTGTAGAGCCTACGGCTGTAGTAACACGACCAATAAGAGTGACATCTTAAAGCAGCAAGGGATACATTTTCACAGATTCCCAAACCACAGTAAATCACTGAAAAGGTTCTGCAAATGGGTTGCTTCTTTTAAGGGGAAGAATTTTTTGCCGGGTAAGTGTGCTACATGGTGTTCAGCGCACTTCAAACTTGCAGACTATGACGAAACGCAAAAGTTGAAAATTAAGTTGCTGCCCGAAGAAAACCCGCAAGGACCTAAACTTAAACCTGGAACCGTCCCTATAATAACATTTGAAATGTCGCTTGAAAAATTTAGTTCAATAGCCTGTGAAAGTGGTAATTTGAATGACCGTTTTTATTAACCAGGTACAATATCTGATACATTCAGTAACGTTAGTGATACAGATAGCGAAAATGTAGAAAGCACTGAAGAAAGTGACATTGGCGATACGGAAAATGAGTATCTATTGGTTTTGTGGACATGTTTACCAGCGCTTTCTCAGATCTGTTACATGTGTGAAGCCAAAGTCAGAAGTATTTCACTTTATTTTAAAGGTAATATGTTGTGTGTAAAATATATTTGCAAGTGTGGCAATGAATTAGCTTGGTATTCGCATCCTATGATTGGAAAACAACCACAAGGAAATGCATTGATAGCGTTAGCATTGTTGTTGTCTGTTCCTGTCTTTCTGCAAAGCTATTACCTAACATCAGTATTTTTCGTACAGTATTATACAGGATTATTAGCACAGTAACCAGGCCAGTAATCTAAAAATTTAGGAAGAAGAAAAACAAAACCATTAAATTTTACCAAAAAATAGAAATAAACCTGCTTGGTTAGCTGGAGATGTCCAGTACAAATCTCCCGATTTTTCTGCTAAATATTATGGATTTGGAAACAGGCCGTGTAGTTGATTTTAAACTTGTTCAAAAAGGAATGGTAAAGGGTGATTAAAAAAAAGCTGCCTGCACAAACATAATGGAAAGATTTGTAAATAAAAGAAAACTGTGATATAAAGCTATTCTTTTCAGACAGATGCAAAGAAATATAATATTTAATAAAAACACGGTTTCCGGATATTGAACATGAATTTGATGTGTGGCGTGTTTTTAAGAGCCTTATGAAAAATTAGTCACTGGATAAAAAGCATCCAAAAATTCAGGCCTGGAAAACAAGCATAAGTGATTATTTATGGTGGTCAGCTTAAACATGTAATGGCGACAGCTCTGTTTTTTTTTGATAAATTTATATCAATACTACATCACATAAATAATGAACATAAGTAGCTAGAAAATGGGGAATATAAAAGTCCTGCGAACATAATTAACTATTAGAAGATGAGAAAAAATAACTAAATTGTAGTTGAATAGATATTCAGGTGCATATCAAGCTCTAAAGAAAATAATTTAAGACAAAGGTTTTTTAAAAGAGTAGAAAACACAAAGCATTATATACATACGGGAAGCTTATTCGTCTGAAATACTCTCCAAAATGAGTGCATTTTTCGTACAATGGCTTAGAGCGTAGGTCAGTTATTGCTATACTTGGTCATAACTGGAACGTAAACAAAGACAGAGTAGGTGTGAAAACTCAGTGCTCTAAGTGATCATGTAGTTGGGTGATTAAAAATAAATATCAAGTGTCAAATGATGGGTGGAAGAAAGAAAAAATTAAGATAATCATGATCCGCCTGGAATCAAGCAATAGAACAATTATCTGCAGAACCTGAAGTTCTCGACCTGTCGCTGCCAAAGAACATTGCTCCAATGCCCTGTCCTTTCATTGATGTTTTGAAAATGAAGCGTTTCTCAAGATTTAATTTGCCTTATTGAAAAGGGCAGCTAAGATATTACATATAACACTGAGTGGTGTTTGATATTAGTATATTCATGCCTGTACATTTCTATAAAATTCAGTTTCATAATTTCTTTTAAAATAATACATTGTTATGTTAGGCCAACTATTAGTAACAGTTATCATGGTGCAACTAATACACAGATACAACATATTAAACTTGAGACAGTGACTATTCAGGCTGTAATTGAGTTGCAGGAATAAGTGTTCCTTGGAAAAAAAATATTAATTTGTATATTTTGTCTCTAACAACAATTTTAGGTGTCGTGTATTACAAACATACAGTGCTGTTATTAGGATTCCTATCTACAGTTTGAAATATACATAGCTGCCATCGGCCCCCGGAAATGTGTTCCTTATGACATTAATGGCACACTATGGTAATACAACTCTATTCCTGCGGCCAGTAGCAATCCATGACTTTACCCACGATGTAAATTGTTTGTAACTGGTGTAACACCAAAGTTTTATTCGCTGGATTGGCAGCAGTTAACAAACGTTTCTTTTACTTACTCTTTGTTTTCAAACTCAAATTGTGCCTTACCATTGTTAGTACTACCAGGTCCAAAAACAAGTTTGAAAAAGGATTTTTAGTCACACACATGAATGATTCAGTTTTCACAGTTTTTACATTTTTTAACTCACAACAGCAGACACTTTCTTCATGTGTGTTTATGGAAATACACTCACGACACCTGCACCAAAATAAAGTTTCGGATCGCCCTGAAATGTCTGGCGTAATGCTGTCATTATGACTGTCCATCTGGAGATCAGCAGGTGTTCTCTCTGGCTTAAACTGACAAGGACGAATGTTTGTTGAAGGATATGTGTTTGCTGAATCCATTTCAACACTGCGACGGCCGCACAGTTATCAGGTAACGTAAAATACATGCGCCAAAGCTGTCAGCAGTGCGTGTGGCGGCAGTCGGCCGGCTGACGATATGGCTCAGTGACGTCACACACTACTCAGATTTTCTCTTGTAACTCATGAACTAGTGAAAATATCAACGTCTACTAAATGGCATTGTGTTTCTGATTTTAGCTTTTATTTTTGTAAAAATTAAACTGCTAATGCATTTTTGTGTTGTCTCCTTTAATAATGTGTACTTTTGTGTATTCACTGTAGGCCTTCCTGATGAGATACTGTATGACTTTGTGCTGTTTGAGGCGTAGTCTAGAGAGTCTTGTAGGCTAGCTTCTAGGTCTGCCTGCCTGGGTGGTGGGTATTTTTCTCGATCACTTTCTTTGTTCTACTTCTCTTTGTTTATTCCTGGTATTCATACTTCTGTATTTATTAGTGTTTGTGTGTTCTTGTAGAATTTTGCTGTGATGTATGTATGTTATTGGTTTTGCCCAGTTTTTTTCTTTTATTGTGTTGGCCTACTTTTAGAAATATATATGGCTAGTGTGTAAAGTATTGTGTTGAAAAAAGAATGCATTGTGAAAATACAACCGGGTGTGTTTACACATTATTAAGAAAATTAGATATAAAATAATAACATTTCTTCTTAATTTCATTCAGCCAACTGCTTCAAATGCACATGAAACAAAAATGTCAGTCATTTAATTAACTTCTTCAGATATTTGCCACAGATAGCTCGGGTTGTAAGTCAATACATTTTTTTTTTTGAGATTATTTTTATTCGCTACAGACATGTGTTGATTGTTTAGTATGTTTAAAAAGTTTGAATATTTTGTGCAAATATAAAAAAATTAATTAATAAACTGGACACCGTAGGGGTTAAAAATGTACTGAAAGAATGTAATGTGGGCCTAATCCATATTCAGTTGGGCAGCAAAAATAATGGGGGAATCATCATCTTTAATTATCCTGAAACTTTAACATGTTGAAATTTAAAAGATTATACAAAGAGAGAGAGAGAGAGTGTGTGTGTGTGTGCATGCGTGTGTGTGTGTGTGTGTGTGTGTGTGTGCACAGGCGGTTGCGCGGGTGTGTGTGCATGTGTGTAAATATATATATATGTATTAAACTTTCACTTGAGGTACTGTTGTTGATGTGTGGACACCAATTTCGGAAACAAATATTTTTTGGATTGGTATGATTTCTAATCAAATAGCAATAAATGGGCTAAGCATTTTTACTTTTGAAGTATTTCTATTTCAACATATTATAAAAATAAAATATTTACAAAATAAACGTTAAAACCAAAATTAAAAATTTTGAAACCATTTTTTTTGTTCAAATACATTTATTTAAAAAATTCTACAAATATTCCAGGAGTTGTATGTGTAAGGGTACAAGTCATGAAAAGGGGAAAATGCAATTTTGTGTCTAGAAATTCTCTATCGTTATTTTGAGAAAAAAAAAAGTCATTTTTTGATTAATTAGGCACTGTGGAAAGGTTTGATTGATACATAAATTTATCGTATGTGTTATCCTACCATGTTATCAGAACTTCAAGTAAAATAACTGTTAAGCAGCAGACATTACTTCTATTATCTTAATCCATTATATGCACTAAAAAGTTACTCAGTAGATTTAGTGTCAGCATCTAGTATGGCATGAAGTCTTGCAGGTACAGGAGTCTTCAGTATATTATGCAGCTGGATTGAACATGTGTGATAAACTTTCTGTTTCTTGTCAGGAAAGTAGTATCCACTGGATGAGCCATATGGTAGCGTGAAGTTAACAGTAATGTCCTGTAACTCATACCTGACCTGAGTATCTTCTGCCACCCACCATTCATTTTCATATACACAGGTCACTAATATTCCTGTCTTTAAGCCATGGATGTGCAGTTGATCAGCTGTTATATCTGCACTGTTGCTAATGAAACATTTTCCATGATGACGCTTCCTGCTGTTCTTGAAATGGAGTGCTTGTTTCCATCATTAACCCACACACGAGACTTTTGGATTCCTTTCACTGGTCCATTTGTTTTCCACTCTTCAAATTTTCTATCTTGAAAATCTTGCACATTATCATTGCGTAATAGAATCAACCTGATTGCTGTAGTGTACTGTGAAACTAGATTGTTTAGTGGCATGATGTTTCACAAGACATATAACCCCATCACACGGCCCTTTTCCATGTCCACTTGCACTAAATACCCAATCAGAGGGAGTTGGTGATTTTGAAAGTTCATCAAGTTGAAACTGTTTTTAAAGTGACTAGCAGCTCCATCAGAGATTATGCTGGTTCTGGTTGGTTTACCACCAAGGCTTGTTTTGATCTCCTAATAACACACGTGAAGAATCATGTTCTGTGTCATTGCTAATAGAAAATTCTTTCGTAAAATAATGTGTTGGCACTGCCTTTTCATGTTGCGTAGTGTACCTCATCATTCTCTTCTGCTGCTTCTTCAAGCTGTAAGGTTTGCAGAGTTAGTCCGTATTCACTTGGGCAGTTCGGACATTCTTGAAATAAGCATGGTTCTCTCTCCATATTACACACGTCTAATTATAACACCTGAATCACAAGACAGTCAGGTGGACTATAATTTTTTTGGCAGCAGGTTTTTCCGGGTAACTACACAGAGATTGAAGTTTGAACAGTACACACGCACGTAAACTTCTCTTATTGAATGTGGTATTACCCACTTAGGACGCAGAGAAAAAAATTTGGTTCTGTCTATCTTCAGTCCTGGAAACTCATGTCTTAATAAGCGGTATGTTTCACTAATACTACTATTTTGTAGCATTTTGCTTTGGGAATTCTTAGACCATTTTCTGACACAGTAACAATATCCCTTTTGCAAACTCCCTGCCTTGTACATTCCCATTTATCATCTGTGTAAAATGATACTGTTATCTGTAAGTCCTTATCCATAATGGGATGTCCACGGTATGGCTCTGATATGCCAAAAATTCCTTTCTCTAACATCACTCTACGTGATGCGTCAATAATGTGTTTGTTGGAATTTGGGAGACATAACTTGTACCTTTTGGTAGTATGTTGTGCATGAATCAACAGCTGCATTTGTATTGTTTAACCAAAGATTACAACTTTCACATTGTGGAGTAACATTATGTTCTGCCAAAGGAGAGGTTGTTTTATCTTGAAAAATTGTAGACAGACTCCTTCCATTCGACTCATCTTCTGTTACAAGCTGTTTTTGTTTTCTTGTTACATGAGATTGTGGATTGCCATTCGGGGAACCAGGCTTCTTAACAGGTAAAACTGCTGATGCTGTGGTATTTAGTTGTTGCTACTCTTCATTTTCAGAGATGAAGGATATGTCACTGTCATTTACACTTGCAACTGCTGCTGGTACTTCATATTCTTTAGCTTGTAGTCTGTTGTAGCATTTAGAGCACTAGTAATGGTTTCAATACACTACTTCATTTGGAAACCTCTCAGAAAACACATCACTTAGATTTCTAACCATAATAATGTTTGGTCTTTTGTTTGTTTTGTAAAACACTTTGTTGTGCACATGACCGTGGTCTGCTCATTTTATTCCACCCTATCCCCTTTGTGATGACATAATTTATTTCAGCAGACAGGTTATGATTACCTTATGAATTGGTAGCCTATGTTATGTATTCACCCACAATGAGCAATACCTGCACAAATGCTGGCGTACTGCTGAATCACAACTTTGGTGAACTGCTGTCTCTGTTTGCCTATTGTCAACACTGTGCCTTTGTTTCTCCTCTCATATATATATATATATACACACACACACACACACACACACACACACACACACACAACGTTTCACTTACGTATAGAATTACGTAATATGTATCACATAAAAGAATATATAAATATTTTACTAAACAGTTTCAAGTATTAATGATTAATTCACATATCAGTGTTTAATTAGGCTTAGTCAAAAAATAAGATTTTATATTTATTAATTAAAAAGTCCAGAAGTCAGATGCTGTTTTCCCTTCAGTGTACAACTCCTGGAATAATTGTAGAATTTTTGAGATTGGTGTTTCTAAAAATAATTTGTTAAAAAGTTTTTATTGTTAGTTTATGTTTTTATGTTCATTTAGGATATTTTTTAGTTTTATATGTAGGAACACACAAAAAGGATTCATCCATTAATCTCCATTTGTTTAGAAATTATTGGCATTCAAAACATTTTACATGCTGAAAATGGCTTTTGCATGGTTAATTTTGAACATCCATATCTCAGGTGCAAATTAAAAAAAAAAAAACCTATGCCTTAGATTCTCTCACATTTTACCACATGACATTTTTAAAAATGTCAGACAATTATTTCCACCCCTCTGCTTGTCAGGATATAGATTGGGCATTTTTTTATTGTTTGTATATAATATTGCCGCAACTTCATAATAAATTGCACATTACATATTTGAATAAATTAAAGCAAGTAAAGATTTTATGATTTCTAACCAATATTAATGTGTACTCCTACTTAACCAACACATATTTTTGTGAATGAAAAGAGGTAGGAAATTTCAGTCTGTGACCTGACGTTATCTTTAGTATTCTAAGCTCGGTCTTATATACTGTGGAGTCTCGTATTGTTGGTTGCAGGAAATAATGTTTATTGTATGTTTAGTAGACGTCCTCAGATCTTAGCAGCACCTAACTGGAATACAGCCTCCTGTGGATCCTTGTTTTCTGCTGGAGGCTCTCATTCATGTTGCAAGATGAACTTACTGAGCATGTGTAAACACAGTTTGCAATCCGACACATTAGAACGATTCTTTTGATTGGTGGTTGGCTACTCTACATGAAATTATGGGTTAATGAGTCTTGATTTGAGCTTTGTTTTAGCTATGTTTTTAAGCTTTTATGTTGTTATGTATTAGCAAGGAGATAAAGTTTTCCTGTAGGTCTCGGTGTTGTCTGGTGATGGTTTTAAAATGTTACTGGTTTCTCGGACTACCATCAGGCATGGGGTATAGAAGTTCATACATTAGTACGTTCATGTAAAAGTTAAATTAGCAGGAACTGGAACTGCCACTGTCAGAGGATACATCTGCTGGTTCATCAGCGCTGAGCTCGGATTTTTCCTTCCACAGCACATCATCTTCCGTGCCGTTCAGATTGTTGCTGATGCAACATTTCTTAAAAGAATGAGCAACTAATGGCTCCGGTATCGCCTGGCAAGCTGCAGAGACCCAGCCGGTGATAATGTGAGGCGGCGCACGCTTTATTTTTCCCGTCGCAGTTAGTTCTCTGTCAGGGTTGCACAGCCATTGTTCGTACTGTTCCTGCACACGCCTCTTGAATGGTCGGTTTACGCAGATGTCGAGAGGCTGTAGAACAGAAGTCATACCTGCCGGAATCACAACTAGTTTCGTCTTCAAATCATGGACACATTTTTTTACACCTTCTGTTAGGTGACCTCTAAATGCATCAAGGCACAACATAGAAGGCAAGTTGAGCACTGCACCTGAGCATCTTCCCCACACTTTCTTCAGCCAATATATCATAAGCTCTTCTGTCATCCATCCTTTTTCTTG
Organism: Medauroidea extradentata; assembly: GCA_003012365.1. Classification (NCBI taxonomy): domain Eukaryota; kingdom Metazoa; phylum Arthropoda; class Insecta; order Phasmatodea; family Phasmatidae; genus Medauroidea; species Medauroidea extradentata. The sequence goes on from PNEQ01092663.1 coordinate 18,688, forward strand.
TACACGGACGATAACATCCTTCGGACCCAATTTGATGTCTGGCAATGTCTTTCGTTTGAGAATGAGGTATGGAGGAAGCTTTCGTCCGTCTGCAGTTATTCCTAGCATTACAGTTACTTGGAGTTTTTCACAGCCTGATGTTTTTATTGGAACTTGTTTGGTTCCCTTAGTATCAACCGTATAATTTCGTGTCATGTCAAACCAAATGGGCGTCTCATCTGCATTTCCAATTTGGCCTAACAGGAAATTTTCTTGCTGTCGCAACAATATAACATGTCGCTGAAAACTTTTCAGTTTCTCCTGAAAATCTTCTGGAATCTTTTGGCATATTGTTTTTCTCCGACGTAGTGAAAGGCCTTTGCGTCTCATAAAACGTTCTACCCAACCACGACTGGCCTTGAACACAGTGCAGGGTATTCCTCTTTCCCTAGCAACTTCATTAGCCTTCATTCGTATAACATCTGCTGTAACAGGCAATGCATTTCTGCGTCTTTCCTGCACGAACTCGAAAACTGTGTTGTCAATTTCTGGTAATTTTCCTTGACGTGGGCCTGTAAATTTTTTCCGAGTAGCCTTACATGCAGTAAGTTCGGCTTCACTCTTCCTCCAGCGACGCACACTGAAATGTGCTGCAGTGCGGCGATTTCCGTTTGTCTTTGCATAATTTATAACTTGCCGCTTAAATTTTGCTTCGTACGAATTTCTGCTGGTGCTTTCCATGTCACACATGTATAGCACACGCACACACAAACACGTACTATGTTGTTGCTGTACACTAGTTTGACATGCACAGCGTTGTCACAATTTGGCAGTTTCACTTTTTTTCCTGTTGAATCACATCCATGAGAAATGGTTTCGCGCTTGGACAGTAGGTAACACTTGACCTTGAGAACTTCCGCTGCGTTATCAATCACTCGACACGTGAGGCTGTGCGCTTCACTGCGGCGCAAAAACTGCCTAAGACACAAAATACAACTCTAGTCCCGTCGCCGTATGTGGCACGAATGCCGATAACGTTTTTGTTATACTTACTGATACGTTTATCACGCGATATTCCACTTTGTGTGTACTCTACGTGTTAACAAACAACGGAATAAATGTTTGCTTTAGTAAATTCTTTATCTAGACATTTGTTGAAAATGCAGGCGAATGTAAGACGCCATCGCTTTTAAGACGCACCCCACTTTTTGGGCTCAAAAATTTTCAAAAAATGTGCATCTTAGAAGCGAGTAGATACGGTATTTTGATAGTCAAACTATTATAAACAATACAGGTTTAAAGGTGCCTAACTGTATTAGTAGAAACTTTAATCTGTTTTACGCATTATCTAAAAATAAAAATGTAATTAACATATGTATATTCCGTTTTAATGATATTTGTAAATTTGATCCTTTTAACGATAGAAAAATTGTGTCCTGGGACTTTAAATAAGGTTTATTAAATGTGTCTCAGTTCTGTCTGTCTTCTTTTTAAATGTTCTACCGCATGTTGTCCTGTCAGTGTGGGTTGTACGTGTCTAGTCCTTTGTTTTGTATGTCTGTATTCATTTGTAATTGTTTATCCAGTGTTTCTGTATTTGTTTTCTGTATTTGTATCTGTTATGTGTTTAGTGTCATCCTGTTATTGGTTGCATGAATGTTGGATGGCACTTTAAACATAATAAATGAAATGAAAATGACATGAAATTATTATTATTATTATTATTATTATTATTATTATTATTGTTATTATTATTATTATTATTATTATTATTATTATTATTATTATTATTATTATTATTATTATTATTATTATTATTATTATTATTATTATTATACAGTGAAACCTTGTTATAAAGAGTATGGCCTAAAACACCACCTGTACTATAACAGCTTTTATGTGGACTATCTATAATACATGTACCTTTTCTGGATATGTCACAAATCTTGCATGAATATCACAAATCTTGCATGAAGATGGTGTGTGTTGCCATTCACTGTTGTCGCTGTAATGAGGTTGTTTATTATTATTGTTATTGTCATTATTATTATTATTATTATTTTTATTATTATTATTATTATTATTATTATTATTATACTCTGTAGAGTCTCACTAATCCAATTAAATAGGGACCAAATTTGTTCGGATTACAAGATTTTAAGATTGACATAAGTTCTTTCTATACTGCGCTAACAAGCAGGACACTTGCAGAAATCTAGGAGGTGTAAGAATTAATGTGTGCAAGTTCGTATGTAGTACTGTACTGTATACAAGTCAAGTGTAGTCACTGCATTGTTATAATTCAAAAATCTATTAAAATTTAGTTTTGTATTATAAACTATTGTTTAACCTTATGTAAAGTTTGGATTAGTGAGGTTCAAATTAGTGGGACTCTACTGTTACTAGAAATTTAATGAATTTTCACCAGATATTAACTTACTTGTAGGGTTTGGTAGATTGTAAGGATGTTGTAATTTTTCAATTTTATACCTAGTTCACATATTTTATAGAAATGTTAGTACGTATTGTTAATTTTATAGGAATCACATTTTTTTTTCATGAGGATCTTTTAAGGTAGTGTTTTTAGCACTTAAGTTGTTCTTTTCTTTGAGCTCTCCGCTATAAATGTCTAAATAGTTGCATTCAAGGGATTGAGAGCGCTTCATTGTCTTATACTATGTCAGATAATACTTGATAATGCATTATATTATAACATTCTGGACTTTGTGTGATAACTTGTGTCTTCGTGTCATGTTATCATTGTACCTAACTTTCAAATTTTGCCTGCGCAATATTGTTTTTTTTAAAAATAATTTCAGAACATTTGACTGTGCCTATCAGTCTTGCAACATAACTGAAACAAAACCTCTTCACATAAACCTGTTTTCCAGTTTGAATAGTATTCAGTATTGATGTGTCTTAAAATAAAGTAGTATAGATATTAAAATTTTTTTCCTTAATGTTATTTTGATGCTAATATTTGGCATATTTTTTTAAACCAATGCACCAATTTTTTCCTTAATTTTATTTTAAATTTAATTGATGATTCAGAATGCTGTAACGGTATTATAGAAATGTTGAGACAAATTACCTATAGTCCTATAATTTCTTAATGGTGACTGTAAAATATTGACAGTATGGCTAAACTTGTTTCCTCAGAAAGCCAGATGGAGTTGAAACCTGAAATGGGTGTACCAGACGGTGCATACAAAGTACAAATTTCCTCACTTATTAACCCAGCTGCATTCTGGGTGGTGGATCCAGCAGGACCAGACTCGGGCAGGGCCAGAGTGCTCGAGTTGGAGAAGAAACTAGCCAAGTTGGTCAGATATAACGAGAGAATCACCACGGATGTAAATCATGTAAGTATCTGCAGATAACTTAGTGGGTTCAGTAGGTAGGTAAGCAGTGTTTAATTTTTTACTTCCTTTTTAGTTCAGTGTCTTTAAAAAAATGAGTCATTAGGGTGATTTGAGAGAAGTTCTCACCTGGTACATTAATGCAGTTACAGCTTAACTCACATTTTTTTTTATAAAAAATGCTGAAGTTTACGTGAATATATTTCTATAATAAAGGAATGCACACTTTAAACTATGTTTCTATGATTTTTTAACTATGGCATGTACAAGAAGTATATGTTTTTTGATATCCTTCAAACTGGCTAAAAAAGGTATTTTTTTAAGTGTTGTATTTGTAAAACAGAAAGATGAAAGTTTTTCCGAGAGTTTGTGTGTGACATATTTTCCACAAATAAAATCACAGCTTACAGCCCCACAAATACTAGGTAATACTGGGAAGTCTCTGTTCTGTGCAGGTTGTGTTATTCTTGGTGCCTTTACCAGTGTTACCAATATATATCTGTTTTTTATTGCCATAAAAAAGGCATCACACAATGTCTTCTCTTAAAAATCCAAAGTTTTCAAAGTAACAGGTCTAATTTGTACACACATGCATGTGTGTCCATGCACGTGTGTACGCAAGTGTGAATATACATTTGTGCAGGTGTATTCTTGTGGACATGTGTGGATGTATACATGTTCATGCTTTATGCATAACATAGATTTATGAAATTTTGTTGATTAGTTTCGAAGTCATAATTAGCGGATCTAGAGGATATGAAAGGTCCGGGGGAGTCAATGCATTGTATGTTGCTTTTAACCATATGTTTACCAAGAAACATGAAGTTTTAGTTATTAACTCTTTTGCTGCGGAATAAAAAATTTTTGATTGTGCCAAGATATCGAAAAAAAAAATTACAAAATATTTTTTTAAATTGTTTATTTTTGGTTATTTTTAAGCAAGAAAACAATGTATCTATGGTTTACAGAGTCATTTAATTCGATGTTCGACTAAAGTCGCATGTCGCAGTTTAGAAATATTTTGTATGTTCGACTATTGTCGAATGTCACAGCGTAGGAGTTAATGTATAAAGTAGCTACCTAGCGAGGTGGAGCAGGTGTAAAATACATTACGTTTGGGTAAATCTGGTTCAATCACCAGCTTCGCTATCCTGATTTCTGTTTTCCTTGGTTTTCTGAAAAGACTCAAGGCAAATGCAGGGATAGTTTCTAAATACAGGCCCTGGCAGTTCCTATTCCTTTTCCCTTTGTACTTCTACTGAAGCTGTGAAGCTGTTCTGAGGGCACATAAAACTACTTACTGGTAACTTAATGAAATTTCTAATTAGTGTACTGCACAAATTGTATGTATTATATTTTACTCAGTGTAAAAATCAAGGTCAGAGTGGTGGGAAGGGGTTGTGTTTCAAGTAATTTTAGTTCCTTTTTACCCTCTTCTCTGTCCCTTGATCAACTACTGCAAATAAATACATCCATCATATTTCACAAAGATATCTCGGAATAGTGTTTCCTGATTTTGCTAATTAAAAATGTATTAATTTTCCAGTGCCTTAGCGTTATTTGGTTTGAGAACATAGCACGATGCTGCAGCCATCGTTCAATGCTGCGGAGGTCAAGTAATTTATTGCAGGATGAGGCTGAGGTGGCTGAGAATTAAATTGCTCTGCTAAAATGACACAGTAAGGCTTACAGCTCATTTGGACACAATCTGTGCTTGTTTGGTGTCATCGTAAGTAGCATATACCAATATGCTTAAACAGTTTTCAATTTATTAAGTAAATTATGTGTTCTCATTAAGTAGGTTGCCACAAGTAAAGAAACCCGGGAAAACGGGGAAAAGTCTAGGAATGGACGACTTGAAATGAGACGGAGCTTCAGTCTGGTGTGGGATACAATTACCTCCATGGATACCACAACCGGACATAACCTTCATACGGGCATTTGGCTTCTCATGTCCTGAATGAGATGTATGTAAAGAAAATGGATTATTTGTTGGAATTTGCCGATTTTTCAGGTAAACGCTGATCTTATGCATTTGCGTCTCTTAACCATGAAATGAAACTAAAATTTTTTACACTTGCATGAAAGTCTATGAGTGGTTAAAATTTTTGGTTTCTGCCAAGACCAACCAACAAATTACCATATTTGTAAACAAGCTTTGTTTTCCACAGTACTCTTCCCCTGCGGTGTGACGTCAGAGGGCGTATACATCAAGTCGTCCATTAAAAATATATTCAGGGAAGTTAGGTAAAAGTCATGAAAATTGCGTTAAGTTATGAAACTCTGTCTTAACTGTGCTTTTTTGAAAGAAAAGTTTCTTTATTCAACTCAAACTACCCGAAATTATTTCTTGTAGATGTTGAAGGTGATAAGAGGGCATGGTACGTAATTCAACTCTAAAGGCATTAATCTATAGCTGTAGGTGTCTTTAAGCCAATTTGCGAAAATTAAACAATTGTTATCCTAGACAAAAGTTTTAGCCAACGTTTTAAACAAAATTGTTTCCAGTGCTACGAGGTTCTGAGGCACAATCTCTGATGCTGGAACCTTGTGCATTTAACTGCGGCGTAAGAGATCACGCGTAACTAATTAGTAATTTTGGATAAATAATTACTCATAAAGTTGGCAAATACCACTATCTAGGATTGTCATTGAGTATTTTATCCATATTGGCTTCGAAAAAAGCATAGAAATCAATTTATGTTTTCAGCATTTATTTATCTATCACGCACTCTTAAGGTGATTTCCCACTGGGTCGTGGGCCAGGAAAGTTAATGACCAACTTCTCGCTCATATTATACGACTTGTTAAGAATCGCCTGCTCATTTTTTAACCACACAGTTCCTACTAGTCAGTCATGAGTTTGTGGTTGTGAGAAAAACATGGCAGATCAAGAGGCATTTCTTGGTTTTGTCCGAAATACTTAAGGACAAGCTTGTGCCTGTTACGGGCAACACACAGACAGGCGAACAATAATGCCCCGTCAAATGGGTCCGACCCGAGCAGGGGTTCACATACAAAGTCAGACCCACGTTAAAACACATATAGACAACACAGGGTAAGTGCCCTACCATGAAAAAAACATGAAATCATGTTTTACGAATGTGATGCGTGTATTGTACAAATGTTACAGGCTTGCGTGTAGTTACAGTTACAGTATGTTAAACAGGTTGGGTATAAAGGAATTAATCAATTAAATTACTGGAATTCATTGAAAATAATTACTAAATTACCAATAATTAATAGCTCCACCACTCATACCATATTGATGCTCCGTCGGCCACACACAACCAAAAGGAACAAGAAAACAACTAATGGGGGATAACTTGTGACTTACCGAACTGGAAGCGAACTTCCAGAACGTGCGACCCAACAAAATACAACAGACGAAAAACTTACCAAACTACGTGTGTGCCGACAGAGCGTTGAGGTAACAGAGCGGAGACGGCAGTCTGCCCAAGGCGGCGACGGGACTTGGAGGCGAACGGCCTTGAGCCAGGTGAAGGTAGGGGAAGAGGGAGGGCACGAGGCACGAAGGGAGGGAGGCTATGAACAAGTCCGAAGATGCCCAAACTGGGCCGAAGGCCGCCGGGGGCGGGCTTGCATTTCAAATTCAAATAGGGCACGTAGGCCGACGTGACAGTTCAGACATGGCTGCTCTCAATTCACACTTATGATATTGCTGACAACCAGCAATTTTATAAACAATCCCCATACATAGAATCTTCACATAAGTAGACGAAGGATGTGCGGACCCAGCACAACCCCCCGCCCAAAAGTCCAGATGGGGGTTTCCATCGTCTTCTCAGGACACGAGCCACACCAAACAAGTCTAAGTGTGTTTCAAGTGCCCATGCTTCAAGTGCCCGTAACAATGAGTGCCGCAGTTCAGAGAAGAGAGAGTGTGGCTAGAGCCCTCAGAGTACCCGCAATGCCACAGCCTCCCGCCGCTGGACAAAAAATCCAGTGAGGAGTCGCCACTCAAGGACAAGATGAGGGAGGGAAGACTTGAGGCCACCGGAACTCCCGGAACAATCATGAAAACAAAGACGACAATGTCACAGAGAAATGACAAATCAGCCCTGGAAAGGAAAAGACCTTATAATCCTGGCTACAAAACACATCATTAATTACAAGCACAACCTGTATCAATGTATTTAAATCTCTAATACGTAATATTTCACCCTGATACATAAAAAGAATAATAAAAAATTCATGACATGTTTTAACCCACAATAATTGGCTTAATACCAGCATCTATAATGATTCGTAACACACAGCCCTACTGATACAAATGCAAATGCTGCGTCAAATGACATATTGACATAATAATCTCATACAGCAAATCTCATATACAGAGTAAATAGGTTCAATAAATAATATTACCCATATCGCACGACAAATCTTGTATTCAGAGAAAAAATTTATCCAATAAATAATATTAAATATAACAATTAAAGAGCTCTCAATAAATTAGGCCTACTTCAGGTACCTAGGCATGCCGAATAAATAACATGTGGCCATGAAGAAAATGTACACCCAACATATAGCACAAAACACACACAGGGCCCACAAACACATATAAACACAACACGACACTCAAACACACACAAACTGAACACCGACCAACACACGATACTCTACATGCACAAACTACACAAACAAACATGCACCGGTGCTCGACACACGACCTCACGAACCAGTCATGAGTCGACTGCCTAGATGAGGCAGTGGCAACCGACGTACTCTCGGTGGCCTAAAACAATTCAAATATGTTCATCTAAAGTATCAGGAGCATGTTTCAATGCGAGACGGGTGCTTTCCAAGTGATACAGCCCGAAACCGGGTCGCCAACAAAACAGTATTAGAACCATGTAGGCGCAGAACATGAAACGGCCCAGCATAAGTTAAGAAAGAGTAATTTACTACTGCAGATATCTACTCGGGACGGAAGCTGGAAGGACTTACAGTATACTTGTTGTCCCATGGCGTAATCAGATGCGACCTGTTAAGCCTTTACTCGCACCTGCTGATGATCATTGGCATCGGCAGGGTTGCTCATCACCTCAGCACACAGGAGTTCGTACTGAGCATCCGACAGACTCCGATGGAGACGAGACTCCCCAGGCATTGAGGAGCGGATGCATCAGGTCCCGACCCAGAAGAACACGTGTTGGGGTGTGCTTGGTAAACCTCTGGACTGTGGAGTTGAAGCCCATGTTCACCAAATCCAAATCTTGGTCCCAATCATGTTGCTGTACATGGTACAGGACAGCCAACATTGCTTTAAAATTATGGTTAAAACGCTTGACATGGTTGCCACAAGGATAGTATAGGCTGGAAGTGTAATGGTTGACAAACCATCTGAAACATATATCCTTAAATAAACCGAAAAAAAGTACAAGGCATTATCAGTGACCAAGTTCACCGGAGGACCAAATACCGACCGCACCCACTTTGTCAAATGCCTCTCAATGACAGATCTTTTAATGTTACGAATGGTCATCAGAACAATAAATTTATTAGCAACATCCATAACGATCAAAATGTACAAATAACCCTTGGAGGAACGAACTATAGGCCCAAAGACATCACAATGAAACGTTTCCCAACAGTAGGAGACTTGATTCACAGAATACAGCCCAACATTGGACCTCCGCGCGGGTTTCGCTCTAAGGCAAAGCTCACATTGTCACACAAATTCCTTTACATCCTTGGTCATATGTGGTCAACAAATACGACCATCAAGCTTCCTTAGGGTACCTTCTCGACCCAAGTGACCACCAAACGGAGACGCATGAAAATAGGTTAACAACTCAGGACGGCAAGAACAGGGCACCAACAGACGACGAGAAGACCTGCGCCTACCTTTGCTATACAACAACCCTTCAATCACTTGGTACGGAACGTCATCTCCACGTTCAACACAATGCATAAGATGACATTCTGGATCCTCTTCCTGGCCCTGTTGTAACCGGACATAAAACGAATTGTGTCGTAAAGGCTTCACACTGCGCCGACATTTCGTCCGGGACACAGTCATAGTCCTCGGTGCAATACATCTGTGACAAAGCATCCGCCACCACGTTGCTTGCACCGGAAATATGCGTGGCCACCTAACAAAATTTCATGAACCTGAATGCTCATTGCCCGAGTTTCCCAAAATCATTAAAATTACCTGACAACCAAGACAGTGCCTGATTATCAGTACACAGGTCAAACTCCGCCGAACTGAGGAACGTCTCAAATTTGCTCGTCCCCTAAACACACACCAGCACCTCCTTCTCAAAGGTGATCAGTTTGCGTTCGGACTCGGGACAAGGTCCGACTGGCAAAGGCTACTGGTGACACCTTGTCGTCTTTCCATTGACTAAGAGCCGCACCTGGGGCCACACTAGATGCATCAACGTGCAACAAAAAGCACAAATGAAAGTCTGCCAAATGTAAAGCCGAAGCTGCAGCGAAACGTGCTTTAAGAGTGTGAAAGCTCCGCTCTTGCTCATCACCCCAAACAATGGGCGTATTCTTGCGCTTCAGGCAGTTAAGCGGCCGTGCCAATTCGGCAAAATGAGGGATGAACCGGGCATAATAGCCCAACATACCTATAAATCTGGAGACGCCCTTCACGTTCTTAGGCCAGGGGAAATTCACAACGGGATGAATTCGGCTGGGATCCATAATCAGCTGGCCATTGGAAACAATGTACCCCGGAAACTATAGGAGTAAAATGGCACACGCACCGGAATATCATCGGTGACAGTGAACCAATATGGCAAAACATTGCAACAACCAATGCACGGAGTAATGAGACTGCTGAACTCGTCTAACTTTGACTGCACCGCAAAAAACGTCAGAAGAAGTCGCAGTAGCCACTCGTCCTTTACGAGCAGGTGCACAACTAACACTGGATATTAAGGGACAAACATACTCAGGAGAGAACTCAAATATCAGCAGATGAGCGTGCACGTCAACCACGGCACAAATGTCTCAGAAAATCCAGGCCCAATATCATGTCGGCAACCAGATCTTCAAATATCCAAAACCGAAACGACCATGAAAATCTTCCGATTTTCACGTGCAACAACACTGATAGAGAACATCACACAACGCCGCCATTGGCCACGCACACCAGCATAGACGACACTTCAGAAATGCAGGACGATAAAAAGGAGTTGTCACGTAGCAGACAAGACGAAAAGCTGATACGCTCAAAGGAATGTGATGCGCTCGTTTCAACTAACACAGCACGCTCAACACCATGACACAGCAAGCCCACAAAACAGTGCATGCTACGTAGTAATCTACGTGTTTGCCCTTCTTTGCACGCGTAAAGAGGGCAGCGCTCAGTTTCCCGGAAACGAGGAACGCAAATGCCCAGGTTTCTGGCACCTAAAGCAAATACGGATGTCGTTCCGTACACTTGGCAGGATACACATACAAAAATTTTACCTTGTTTTTATGTACCAGTGTTTGAAGGTGGTTTTCAAAAGGAAGGACAGGGTTGTTTGCAACATATGTTATGCTCCGAAGATACCTATCCCCTTCATAGTCATAATAACTTTGGCCTTGAGATAAAAGTCCTTCCTCCATCTGGCCATTGAAGAGAGAAGAAAGGGAGAGTGGTAGCCAAATAAGAGAAAATGCCCTTCAAGGCGTGTCGACTACTGAAGATAAATTCTTACTTCATGTTTATCTCAACTGCGACCTCACCTATCCCCCTTCTCACTGCTTTAAACCTTTCGTCCAGTATACTGTACTATTACCTAAGCCAAAGCACACAGCTATGTAGTAATCATCTGGGGCAAAAAATCTTGGTTACTAGCTGTCGGTCGGTAGATTGAAAACAGAAGGGTTCTTGTCGACCAAAACATTCACACAGAATACCGTATTTACCCATATACCAGCCGCACCTTTTTTTTTTTTTTTTTCAAAAAACTGAAGTGAAAAGTTGGGTTGAGGGTCATACACGTAAATCAAGGTTTTGGATGAAAAATGAGGCCTCTAAAAATGGGATTTACCATATATACAGACTGCTTGGAAGCATTTATTACAAAGGAAATATAAGTATATACACTATAACATCAGATTGTAGCTTATTAGATGTAAATACACAACACCGGCGTTACCGACAGCTACGCCCCGTATCGATGTACCGTGCGTACAGCTCGTGGCGCCATGGCAGCCCTCCGGGACGTGCCTAATTCCAGTGATCTAGGCGGTGCCGAGCCATGCCGAGCTGCGCTAAGCCAGTACCACCCATTTAGTGAATTGTTTTATTCTAAAAAAAATGTATATTACAACATTGTTGATTGACGATGCATTATTTGACTAGTTTGCAACGATGAACAAGCATCTACACATGTACAAGCGGTGCGGAGGTCGAGATAGTGTTTCGCGGCTCTGTCAGAATGTGCCACAGTACAGCGTGGAGGCCGAGACAGTGTTTCATAGCTCCATCAGATTACGCCACTGTACAGCGCGGCTGAGCGCGTTCTTCAGTTACAGCTTGTAGCTAACAGAGTACAGCATATGTTGCCATGGATCGTTCACCCATGTTCCGCGCAGCCAGCCATTGCCATCTTTGTTCCAACATGCTGCGCGTGGTGCTACGCAGTATTTATACTTGTGGGGCATAATTTCATTACTTTTTTATGCAAAAGTAAATTAAATTCACATAAAATAGTGAAAAAATTATGTTTTCATTCTAGCATATTAACAATAAAGGGTGCAGGTGTATACTTGTGGGGTATAATTTCATTAAGTTTTTTACGTAAAAATAAATAAAATTCAAACAAAATAGTGAGAAAAATTTTTTTTCTCAAAAGAGTATGTTGACAATATGGGTTGCGGGTCTTACATGGGGGTGGGTGGTACATGGGTAAATACTGTAGAGTAACTGGCCTCACCAGCCATGTGATTTCTTCTTTTTCTTTTCCATCTTAAGTGTTGTCTATGTGACCCCAGAGTTAGTCTAACACCGACCATAATGCCAGCCCACGCATAAGAGCCCCCAACTCACTAAGGCAGCTACCACTTATGTATATTTTTTTTGACCCTATAAAATCATGTGCAATTGTGAAGTGAAGCCCCACATTTCATAAGTTGCTCGGTCAGAGCGGTGAGCCTACCCGCCTTGCAGAGTGCAAGTGCGTTGTTTGTTCGCCAAAGTCCCATCATTTGAATTTGACTAAATTTAATTTGTTAATTAATTGTAATAATCTTTGCTAACATCAAGATCTGTGGATGAACTTTAGTCCTACGAGGCTACTGAATGCTTTCCTGAAGAAGGAAGCCATATTTTAATGTAAAACTTTTGTAACTAATTAATTGTATTTATTGCGGTGGGCTACCTAGGGCTAGTGTTAGCTAAAACTCAATAACTGATAATTTTAATTATTTCAATCAAATCAATTTTGTCGTATAGACTCCTGACTAGTCTCATTTTGTTCAGCTTTAAATTTCAGGAACTTTATCTAAGTAACTTTTTGTTGTAATATGTGAGCCAAAAGGCATATTTAATATTCTCATTTTTCGTGTCAGTTTGGACTTGTGGATTGCAAAAGGCATGCGAGAGGCTGGTGCCTGTACGTCACAAGGTTTCCGGCGATGGCCGCAAATGTATTACTCCGCCAACGGCGCCTTTTATTGTTTCTTCAATTTTTGACTAACCTGTAAAAATTAACGTAAAGTGAGAATTAATGTATCAAGTATTAAACGCCAAGAGTCATAGGATTTAAATTGAGGGTTCTACGTAACCCGTGTCATTAGTTATAATTAAAAAGAGTTCCGGAGGGACGTGTGCGCTGGGTTAGAGGCTATGGCACCCTTGGTCCGCCGCGCGACCCCTGGACTCCCCCCAGTCTTTCTTGACCTGCTGCACGGTGAAGACGTGTCGGGACCGCTGTCGTAAGTTCGTCGACCCACCCACGTGGTTGAGTAGTACACGCGGTGGATAACTAGCTTCTTTGAGATGCCATAGTTACATTTTCAGTCTGTTTTACCTTTATCGACGTTAGCCGCTAATTAATTGTGGTAGATTCAGTTTTAAATTGCTTAATATTTTCTTTGTGCAAATTCAGAAGGTGTTTGGGCGTGATGTGTGCGGGCTTGATGGAACTCTTTCAGTAACAAGTATAACTCTAAAAATGGTCTAGCTGCAGCAACCCATTTGTAGGAGTAGCCCACCGGTGGAGCGTTTTTGTTTAGTGATTCTGTAATGTCTGAATAATTTCTGCACTATAAAATGCCATCCTCCTAAAATTTAACTCTTTTATTTAACGACGTGCTTGCACGCCTTCGAACCTACTAGTGAACCCTGAGAAGAGAGATCTCACTCTACCGCACGTGATGCCGTGGTTAGATGTATAGAGACTGTGTAACTTTTGAGGTAAAGTGGGGGCGAGTACCACCACAATACGGTATACAAACCTACATGTGTAACCTAACCCACAATAGTATGTACAACAACCTGCAAAATTTTGTGACATAAATAAGCAAATATTTAACAAATCTGTCAATTTCATGTTACGTAACCTGTAAATTTATCCAAGGAACATTATAATCCACATTTATTGATCTTCAGTGGTTATATTTTTTTCCAAAAGAATGAAACAAGTACCGTACATTCTTGTGTATAGTGTGCGCTACAATTTCTGCAACAAGTTACAGGGAAAAAATTGTTTAGTGATTCACTAGCATGTAAAAAAAACGTGGGAGGATGAGCCGAGCGAGCCGGTGAAACAGCAGGAGGGACGCTACGATGGAATGGTCAAGGAAGGAGGGGGAAGAAAGGAAACGTGGCTGGCAACATATAAAAGAGAGAGGAAAGATAACGCCACACTGGTTAAGAGTGAGAAGGCAGAGAGGATGGTGGCGAACCGGGAGGGGTGGGGTGGCTTGTCTCTCTGCCAAGGTCGCTTGCCACCTGCCAGCCCTCGCCTCGCGCGTGTGTGCCTGAACAACATTCCCTCTCTATTGCTCTGCTGTGCCAGCTGCTTCCAGCATGTCCCTCCCTCCTCCCCCACGCCCTTGATATACCACCACCCCTAAGATAACATGCAGTGACAGCAGCAAGCTTGCTTTCTTTTATCTCTCCTCGTGTATTTGGGGGGGGGGGGGAAGAAAAAAAAGAATGACATTTTTTTTCTTCCTTCCTTTCCCATGGAGAGATAGCTGGTCAAGAGCCGCCTCAAATATCTTTCCCAGGTTGTGGATGGGGAAGGGGGAAAAAGGAGAACAATGATGCCCTTTTTCTTTCTTTCCCCATGGAACGGTAGCTAATCGTCAAAATTAACTTATCATATTGCTTCCGCCTGCCGCCCACGAAAGTTACATTTCTGCCACATCAAATTGCCGACCTTTTGTAACCAACTGTTTAAAAGTACCTGTGTAAAGGCTAGTAAACTTCTGTCCATCATCAGACAAGGTTTTAACCCTAGTATTGTGTAAACACTGAGTAACATTTTGAACAGGAACGTGGATAAGGACAAACAAAAAATTAGGGTTTTAGCAGCGACGGTTACAGCAGAGCAAGGGGGAGGGGAAAGGGTGAGAAAATTAAATGGAAAAGGAGTAATGATAGAGGAACCTGGTCGTGAGAACGTTCTCTCTCTGCCTCCCACTGTTGACACCTGTCGGTTTAAGACTATAACTTTGGCTTCTCACCCCCTTTCCCCTCCCAATCTCGACAGACCGCCAACCTTTTTGTTTCTCTGCTTCTTACTCTTGACACCCGTCAATTTACGAATTTAACTTAGCCTTCTCAACCCCCTTTCCTCTTCCCTGCCCCCCTGAACCGACCACTGACCTGTTTTTCACGTTTTTTTTTTCTTTCTATTTTCAGTGTATAGTACACACCCCTGAATTTTTATCTGATGTTTTGGAATAAAAATGTATGCTTAACACGAGTAAATACAGTAATTTACATAACATGAATTATGTAGTATGTATCATCTACTAATGTAGTTAAATTTTCAACATAGGTTTATAACAAATAATGCTAAATTATGTATGAAAATATTGGACAAAGGCGTGTAACGTACCCTATAACATTTTTTTCATGGAATTTGCTACCATATGGTAGACCTACTTTTTAAAACTGAATAAATAAAGAATTAATAGGCCGTAAACAACTACATACCTGTCTGTGGGTAATTCAAGCTGTCCTTAAATTTTTTCTTGTAGCGATATGACAGTATTTTTATTCAGGCAAAACCTCGTAAATTCTTGGTCATCCATCTGCTGCAGGTGATTTGGGCATTTCCGAAGTAATCTTGGCCTTTTTATGAAATCTACTTTTTCATCATCGTCTGCAAATATAAAAATGTAAATCATCTGCCATTGCCATTCAAGAAATTATTTCCTTTCTACGTGCACACACTTCTGTTGTAACTGGTTACAAAACTTATTTGTTGAAAGTCCTTGTTACCTCGGTAATCAGTACCTATTCTTTTGTTTATCTTAACCAATGATTACTGACTATTAACCCATAAAGCTTAATCACTACTTGAGAAACTTGTTGCTTGTTGCTAACTATTGGTTAAATTGTAATCAAGAGACAATCGGGGAAAAAAAAAGTCTTTGAGAAATCGGCCCTTGGTTAGGATACTTAAAAATTCCATTAGTTAATTTTCCACAGCTGCGTTTTGCAAAGAAACGTTGTGCACAAAAAGTCGTTATTTATACTTCTTGTGCATTATGTCATTCTTGTGATTTATACATTTTTACAAACATGCATATGGGTGGGGGTGGGGGTATGGGGTGTGTGGATGTGGGTGTGTGAATGTGTGTGTGTGAATGAGTGTGTGGGGGTGTAGGTGGGTGAGTGTGTGGGAGGGGGGGATGTAGGTGTGTGGGTGTGCGTGCACGTACTGTATGTATAATTAGAGATCCGGAAATGTCATGATTTAAATTGAAGAAACAATATATTTCAAACTCTTGTAAATGTGGTTATGTTGTGGTTAGCTCGTTCATGAAATTCTTCGTGAAACAGTAGCAGACGTGCTTGAAAGCACTCACTAACCCCATGCTAACTTGTCATATATATAAGTGTCCACTCACTGGAGCAGCAGCCAAGTACAAGCAGCTGAGGACACTATGTGCACAGGACTGTGGAGTCCAGTTGACAGGTCGTTGAACCTGCACATTTTTCGGGTTTCTGATAATTATGTTTTATTTTATTTGTATTGACCCAATCCGGGTGGATAAATCTTTGTATTGCTAATCATTTAAAAATCTTTGGGATCAAAGAAACTGTAAATATAGTTAACTAATAATGTATTGTTTTATTCAGAACTCAGAAAATGTCTGCCTGCTACATTAAGTAAACTTTTCATTTATAATTTTTTTTTTAACTCGGTGACAGTTAAATGCAAACTATTCAAAATTCATATTTTAGATGAAATTTCTTAACTTTTAAGAGGTAGTCGAAATTGGTTCCCTCTAGACAACACTGCAGAAAAGATAAACATTTTTCAGACTGGCGCAGGCGTGACTTAATTTGTGTGTGTGTGTGTCTGTCTGTCTGTCTATCTATCTTATCTATATATATATATATATATATATATATATATATATATATATATATATATATATATACATACACAGTAGAACCTCGATTATCCGCGATTTTTTATAATGCAAATTATTTTTTACGCTGTTAACAATTTTTTTTATTGCCTGTGAAATTCTGGTAACTTCAGAAGTTTGTGTCTATAAAGTCGGTTAAGCATTTGCATTCGCATTTGTGCTTATTAATATACAGTATGGCACACTTGTTTTCATTTGTTTGAGGTAGTAGGCTATTTTAATTTGAAAGAACTGTCCTCTCCCGCGCGCTTGTCCATGTGAGCGGAGTGTACATTCCTACACGGCAGCGAGGCGACAGCACACGTGAGCGGTGCGCAGCTTTGTTTAT
>PNEQ01092664.1:0-35939 GCA_003012365.1 Medauroidea extradentata
TCAGCTGTTGTTTCGCTGGGCGCTCAGTGACGTAACTAAATGCAGGTGGTCAAAGTGCTCGGCACACACACAAACACGGCGACAAGAAAAGACACTACTTCACTAGAAGGCTACAAAGAAAATAACACCACGTGTGTTGTGTACAGAATTACGATTAAATATTACATCACCCAGCTCTACTCGGGATAGCAGCGGCCTATGTGAGCTGTATCACGGCCGTACTGTGAAACAATCGCCTATCTCAGGCATAAGTTGATGTATTAGAGGGAGGGGGGGAATTAGACAAAAACTGTAAAATACAACTAAAGACACACAGCCGTTATTAAAAAAACTAGAATTCAATAAACTCTAAAGTGAGGAATTATTTAAAGCAGGGATCTGAACAAAAAATGAAGATATCTTAACAAAAAAACTAAAATCAGAAAAATCACTTCGTGACAATATGAATGAATTTTATTGTGATTTGTACTGTTTAATTAATTGATGGTAGACAATTTTGTGCTTTAATTGTCAGAGTAATTAACGTGTCTGTGACACGGTAGTAATTGTGTGCATAACTAATTGTGTTGTGAGAGTTATCATTCATTACTGTTTTGTGTATTTCGTAACTTTGTGAGCTATTAAATCCAGTACTTAATTTAACTCTTTTATTTCTTATTATAAGACATCTATCCCAAAAGAACACATGGGAATTGCCCACATATAAAAATTATGTCTCAAACTTGTAACAATATGAATAACTTAAGCGGTTCGCGTAAAATTGAATGTGCGTGACATGCTGCAATGCCGCCCATGCGCCAGTCGCTTTTATACTAGGCCAGACAGTCGGGTCTTCCACGCATTTCAGGGGTCTAAAATAGACATTACATAATGTTTCTGACATGATTTTATCCACGTAGGCCGCCCTCGAAGGGTATAAAGCGCAGTTGGGTCAGGTATATATGACGTAATTTCGGCGGGATTCCCACTATGAGACACCCGGGCTTTGAGTCATGGGCCAGCCCTCAAGGTGTTTTGACACGGGCCCCATCCAGCCCGCCCTCGGAAACACAGCATGCAACAATATTATGTTTACCTACGAAAATAATACACACTTGAAACTATGCTTCTATTTTTTCATAAATGCAGCACGCTTGTTAGAAACATGATATTCGGACCTCTCAAAATGGCTAAAAACGGGTTTTTTAGTCTGTTGTAACTCCGAAAATAGTACCTGAATTCATACAGTGCAAAACGAGAAGCATGCGTTGGCCTTTACTTCAAACTATTCAAAAATAAAATATTGGGGCCACCGTTTAAAGTCCCATAGTAAAAAGACTACAATGGAAACCGTGTAAGCCAGTTTGGCGCGCTGCGAATAGAGGCGATATGCTTCCCGTCAAGCGTGGGGCAGTGGCTCTTATCGCTACGCTGTTCCTACGCGTCAAGGGTGGCAATTTGACACTGCGAAGGACCCCTCTTAACGTGTCTGTGACACAGGAGTAATTGTGTGCATAAATATTTGTGTTGTGAGAGTTAAAGTTGATTACTGTTTTGTGTATTTCTAAGCTTTTTGAGCTATTAAATCCCGTACTTAATTTGACTCTTTTATTTCTAATTATAAGACCTCTATCCCAAAGAACTCATGGGAATTGCCCACATATAAAGTTTATGCTCTAAACTTGTAACAGTATTATTCTGGAAATAAGAGACGAGCATAATAATTTGATAGATGTTGTTTCTTCTGAAATAATTGCAATGTTAGAAGTGGGACAGTGATTATAATAATGTAATTTAAAAAGTATCAAATTGAGAATTTAAAAAAAATATTTTTATTTTTAAGTACATAAATATGGATAATATTTCTACAGAAAGTGCAATGAAAGATCTAGAAAAAGAATCGCCAGATTTAATATATCGAATTTGGAAATGTGTATATATACTTTAATTAGATTGTGTTGTACTTGACATAAAAATTTATGAATTTCAATTATTTTTTTATTTATTAAATGGAATAAACGTTAGAAATTTTTTGCTACTATATTGATTATAATTTTTGTTTCGTTAATTGTTTCGTTTGAGAAGATGTTTAATTCAATATCACAATAGCAGTTGATAAAAACGATATGAAAATTAAAATTTGGGAAAATGTAATATTTGAATAATTTACTAGGGTTCTTTCGATGGAAGTTGTATTTTGGCTCAACTACAAATATTTTCACGAATTTAAAAAAGAATTCCATTTTAGTAATGGATACTGGACGTTTAATTTATTGACTAAAGTGTTGTACTTTTACTAAAATAGTACATTCAAAAAGCTTATAATAATTATTATCAATATGTTCTTGTGGTGGTTTAGTAAATAATTTATTTCTAAATTATAATCCTGTGTTCCATATTTTACTATTTCTTTTGCAACTATATTAATTGAAGACGTTGGTTCATAAATGTCTTCCAATTAATTTTCTAATTGTGTTTCCATAATGGGCTCATAATAACCTTCATATGCCCCTCCATATAATCACAACCTTGTTTTATGGTTTTACTTCTTATATGACTAACAAATATGGTTGGTTAAATATTGTTTGCAAATTTTCAACCTAATTTGTTTTTCTGGTAAAGGTTTTTCTCTTGCAATTTGCAAAATTTAAAAAAATATTCTAAACATTAGTAATTTTATCTCTCGTGTTGTTTATCTCTATTTATAAAAACAGTAATTAGAATTTTAAAAATTAAAAAACCGCGTTTTAAAATAATATTTCATTTTTTAATAAGAATATAAACCGGTCTGTTGAAAAAGAATATAAACAAGTATTTTAATTTTTGGTTTCATTTGCAGTTATTTGCATTCCTTAAGTTTTAACAACACTTGTTTATCTCGTTTTTACGGCGAATTTGTAAATATATCTTGATAAGAAATTCAGAACAAATTGCCTTAATATTTTAATAACTCTGGGGAATTAGTTTTTGTCATTTTTGTGCACGAAAAAGGGGGCTTTTCCTAGGATCGGCAAAAGCTATCTACTCATATTTCTCCTGACTCAAAATCACATGTATCAAGCCTTATTCTCGAAGTGGCTGCATGACCCGAAGTAAATAGCGGCTAGATCACGCTGAGAACTATCAAGTCTGATCCTCAAAACTTCTAGATGACTTCGAGGACTAACAAGCCTAATACTCAAAGCAGCTAAATGATTTCGAGGACTATGAAACATGATCCTCAAAGCAGACAGATGACTCTGAGCACTATCAAGACTGATCCTCAAAGCAGCTCGGTGAGTCCGAGGACTAACGGCCTAATACTCAAATCAGCTAGTTATTTCTAACGCCATAATGTCGTACATTTTATTGCGATGGAAGAAAAAGGCACTTAGCAAGTTTGCCCATAATGTTGGTGGTTAATATTATATAGGATTGTTATTTTGCAGTTATTCGCTATCGACTTCCATAAACCTGTATAATTAAATTGACACTTTAAGCGTTTGTTTATCTACTATGGGCCCTTAAATACCAAACTTGTACTATTAAATCTATTCAATGAAAGGGTCTTATTTCACGTTATGTGTATGAATTATTTTGGAAACAAATAGCCAAATATTTTGCGGGAGGGAATTAAACGTTTGAGTCCTTTCTTGTAGTTTTATCATTTTGTGAAGATCTACTTGGCTTAGTGAAATCAGCTGGACATGATATGCATACACCTTGTTTTCGAAGTAATTCATGATTAAGGGTGTTATATTGTCGGAAGACTATTTATTTATAAAATTTTGGTTATTTTCTTCTCAGAACTCCGTTTAGAATTACCTCTCCTATGTTTATTTTGAGTAATTTTGATGAGATTTTTTTCAAATAATTATAATTAGTTTTGATGATAATCTTAGTTTTAAATTCCTTTGTTATTGTTCGATTTCCATAGATTGTATTGAAAGATTTCGAAAGTAGTGTAAGTACACCCTAATTTTATCAGTTAAGGTTTTCAAAACGTAACCAAAGTGAAGTTTACCCATGTTCGAATGTTTTCCTTACAGACTCTCAAGCAACTGCTCACTAAACCTGTTCAAGCAGGGGAAGTCGCCATTTGTGCAAAAGAAAGAAAATAGTACAAATAACCAAAACTACAGCAATGGTAAACTGAACTCACTGTGTTCAAAATATCGAATAAATAAGAACCAAAGGATTGTTATATTTAAATATAAATTAAATAACATGTATAGTATGTACTGCGAAAATAGTATAATAGCTATTATTTCCTTAGATTTCCGCATCTCAAAACACTGAATAGCATTAGAAACGTTCATCAAGATACTAGTGATCGACAAGACCTGGTCATCTGATTGAGATAACATCCTAGTCAAATTCGTGATAATATTACGTAACAGCTATTAATACTTCTTTAAATACTATTTCAAGTCTGAAATTTTTCTTCGTGTTTCAATAATTCATTTTCTTTTATAATTGGTTGGCAACATGTTACCTAGGGTGCTAACTGTTAAATGTTGCACGTATAAGTGGACTAACTACAGTGTTAGGGTGAATTTTGTTTTTTATTTTTATATTACTTATATTGTAAGAAACTGGGTATATTAGTAAATTGAGTTTTATTGTTAGTTATTAACTGTATTTTGAGGCAAGTATGGGAAGGATTATTTAAACGGGGATTTTAAATGTATGTTATGTATGTGAGTATGATCAGCTAGGTTCATTGAAACTAATGGTGATTGTTTTTAATTAGAAAATATTAGACACACTTAATAGATGAATGTCAGGAAAAAGTATATTTTGAAACAAATGGAAGAGATAAAATAAGTTTGTCAAAAATTAATTTAACTGACACCTTGAGTGACACAGAGAGAAGTGACAAAATAATATTTTTAAGACAGTTTCGAAAATGTTACTGACCAGTGAAGCTTATGATACTGCTGATAATGTAGACACTAACTGTTTAGCAACAGAGTTAAAATTTGAGAGTACTTTACTTATTTTTCTGTTGGAGCAATAGAATCTCAGACCTTTATGTAGCGTTTACGAATATAAGTTGACCCATGTATATTTTTATGCGATTCCTGATTAAGGTTTAAATGACCTCCTTAAATAATTTAAGTCTTCTGCAAGGACAAAGGTTGAGACCGTTTAAAATATGCATCATTATTTCCCACATTTTTGAAGTCAGATTCTCTTAGAAAGCCTAAGTCAAGAAGGTAAGTTAGCAGATTCAAAACAATAGCTTGGTTCTAAGCTGATTTAAGGGAAGCCTTTATGCATGTAGGTCCATCATAGGACTTCAGCTAAATTTGCGTTTTCTAGTACAAGGAAAACTAGAGAATGTGAAAAAATTATTATGACATCTTAAGACTTTGTAACAAGTCAAATCCAGATGTGTCAGTCAAAAAATTACAATTACTTTGAGAAGCTTTACGATAGATTATGTAGAACGGGTTCTGTTTGACAAATCGGTGGAGGAATTAATACCGAAACTACCAGAAATTTATATGGTAAACTTAATGCGAAAATTGGTTGCTTATGTTTGGAGGAGGTAGTGACGCTGAATCTTTGACAGTAGGGTTAGTCCATGAAGTACCTGTCAACTAAAAAAAAATCCTGCAGAAAAGTTTAGATGCTGTGGAGAAGCAGGTTACTTACTATGTTACTGAATGAGAAACTACATCAAGTAAAGAATAGGGTACTGTGGTCACATAACAAAGTACTAAAGGTAAATATAGACATTATGTAGGAGTACGGCCCGATTGCAGAGTAGTTTCGAGTAATACTTGATGGAAATTGGAGTGAAATGTGAAAATTTTTCATTGCGCAGTCGCAAGTGGAGTGTGAGTGAAGTGTGAGTTGAATATAAGTTGAGTAAAATCTGAAGGAAGTCGATACAGTCCATGGAATTTACTTGCTAGTCATATAGCAGTGTTATGTAGAGTAATACCTTAGGGAAGTTGAAGTGAGATATGAGTACATTTCATTGCATACTCGCGAGTGGATTGTAAGCTGAGTGAAAGTTGAATAAAATCTGAGGAAACCCGACACTGCTCTTTTGATTTACTTAACACAAATGCAGTGACTCTAGTCAAATACAAAGGAGATAGAAACATATTATTTTAGTTTCCGTTAAATATGCAATACATTTAGTAAATTATAGCCCTGTGTAAATTAACTTTTACTGCCAATACAAATGACAAATTTAATAAAGCGCTTGTGCCGCTATATCTTGGCCATATGTAAACTAATACAGTATCACACTACTAGAGTAACTTCCAAATAGGTGCTTCTATTTCGAGCCATTTTTCAGACATATCGTCTAGTGCTGCATTTCGCTGTATTGTTTATTTTACACAATAAGTGAGTTTCTTAAACAGAAAAAAATTTCGACAGTCAATTTTATATAAAGTAAAATGTATTTGCGACAGTCGGTCCTCTCTATTTTTAATGTTTGTGCTGATAACACCAACTACACAGAGACGAACACGCCCATTTAGAAGGAAGTAATCTGTCAAGATATTTCTTTGTCATCCATTGAACACAGTTACCCTTAACTTCGAGTAAACTTGAAGCCACGACTGTGCAATGCGCTTGAGATTCCCCTCTCAGAATTTCCTCAAGTGTGAGTGGAGTTTGAGTGAAATGTGAGTATTGTTTACAAAAACATTATAGTAAAAAATGTCGCGTTTCGTAGATGTATTGGATTTGGTTGACGATGTGTTTGACGGAAGTGAACAAATACGACGCTATTATATCGGTATGTTCGATATTTAGGTAATCCGTTTGAAACGTATCAAGAAGTCCAATTTAAACGGATAAACCGATTTCCGAATGACATAGTAATAAATTGTTTTCTCCCGCTTATTATGCTGCAAGACGCAAGAAATTGCAGAGGATTGCCCATACCACCGATGGCGCTGTTTCTGACAGACTGGCGTATATTTTCAGATTATTCCATTTAATATTACCTAATACTGAAACAAAGTTAGTTGTAATTTTCGTGCAGGTGAATAGTATACTCTTACGGTAAAAAATGACACATTGTTTATTTGTGCCATAAACAGTAATAATAATATGTATTATTTGATATATTCGTTTCACAAATCTTACATATCTCCCTAGTCTATTTGGCCTAGAACATTTCATTCTGAATCAGGAGGAGAAACAGCTGATTTTGCACAAACAGTGTCGAAAAACATGTAGTTTCTGTATAGAGTAATTAACACGTGTAATGCATTTAGCATTGATAAATGACGGTTTCCATGCGGCAATTGTAGAAGTTACATAATTATGCATTTCATTCATCATATTAAGGGGCAAACAGCAATGCTACTATCAAGACCCAACCTGTTAACAAGAGAGAAAGCTATTTGTATTTATAGTATGTATCCTAACTGGTACTGAAGGGCAATAATTTCCAACAGCAGTACGTGATTGTACAACGTAATAAGGGTGTGCAATTTATTAAATTCCGTCCCAAGTACACGTGCATGCACTAATAAGAATGTTCGTGCTATAGGTCTTTAACAGCGGTAAGCAAGCTATTCACTTCCGCCATAACATTATTTTTACCAGAAACAACATATTTACCGACATAGCAGCGAATGTCTCGTAATTAATATTGCAACGTGTATACCATAGACAAATTTAAAAGGCCTACGTGATACTTTCGGCGAGATGACGTTTAATACTATCAAATGTAAGTAACTAAATCGCTAGATAATTGGTACCGGGGTAGATATTAAGAATCACTATGCGTCGTGTACTGGCCAAACTATTAATTTTAGACGTATAGCTTATTGATGAAAATGTTTCTAGAGACGAAAGAAGTAGTCGCACGTAAAGAAAATTGTAGATTTTTAGCTTCAAAATTTTCCGGTATTTGTTAGGTCAGGTTCAATTGGTTAGGTTAGATTACATTAGTTTTGGTTACATTCGGTTACTTTACCATTTATTTTTCCATTTTTTGTTTGGTGATGTTACCTAATCTTACTTAAGGTAACCTAACCTAACATTACCTGACCTAACAAAAAATCTGAAATTGAATAGTAAAATAACTTAAACTTAGTTAATCTAACTTAACAACCTAGCGAAAGATAGAAATTTCTGAAAATAGAAAACTACAATCTTCCTTATGTACAACTACTACTAACGTCCCTAAAAACATTTTTCATCAGTAAATCATACCTCTAAAATCAATAATCTGGCCGGTACACGAATAGTAGTGATTCTTAATATCTACCCCGGGGTACTCATGCCTGAGGCCAACTGTCCTGTGGCAGCAACTAGGTAAAAAATTACTGTTTAGTAATATAGCAAAGCAGAAAAAAAATATGAGCTAAATTATTGCAATTTGGATGGAAATGCAAAACATTGGGTGTGAATGTAAAGTGTTGAACTATTTCTGGGTGTAATTATTTTTATCATTATAACATACGATGTAAGGTATTTTCGCAGATTTTCAAAGTACGATTACTTGTTTTGACAACCCATGTTTAGTAATGAATCATATTTTACATGTTTTGCCTTGGCGGGGTCAATCCCCTGATTTTCGTATGTGGGAATTGTGCCGAACATTGCAACTAGTTGGCAGGTTTTCTCTGGGATCTCCCCTCTTCCCCTCACATATCCAGTACTGTTCCATACTCACCCCATTTCACCATTAGCAGCACATAACACCTTGATGTTGATTGCTGTCCAAAATCTCTTACTCACTTTACATATTTTGGTACAAGTCATGTAACAATAATGCCAATGCATTAAGGCTTATGGCAGACTCACAGTTGTTTGTGCAAATAAACAGCTGACTGTCCCAGCATGCAATTTTCTGGCATCTTCAGCGAAGTTATATATTTGCAGACAATCAAAATGTATCAGTTACCAGCATTACCATAATATATTTGAGTGGAAGGTGGGAAAAGGAAGGAGTGTTATGCACGTAAAGTCTGACACGGGTACCAAAACTATTTGACAAGCTACAACGTGTAATTGCAGTGTTAGGAGTGTTCGCCTGAAGTCAGGCATGCCGCAACTCAGCACAGCATTGTTGCAAGGCTGGTAGTAGTGTGTCTGGTATCAGGCGGAAGACGTACAACTAAAGCAAATGTACATCGTCAGTTGACACAGGAAGAGACTGAACGTGCTCTTGACTTCTCAGCAGGCACAAATATCTTGCTGCAAGTCACATCACACGTTACATCTTAGTCACTTTGATAGTTCTCCACGTTTCAAGCAAGGCGATCACCGTCCTTATCATTTACAAATTTCGTAACAGAAAACACAACACACTCTTCTCTTGGTGTTTTCACTGGGTTATGGAGTTTCCCCGACCCCCAGCATTCCTTCGCCTCGTCGAACTAGGAGTCTCCTTCATCACCTGACTTACTACCTCAGGGGAAAATCCAGGCACACCATAGATGAAACAGATAAAGCGATACTCTTTAGTATTTGTTTTATCTGTTTGTCCAATAGCACTGAGGAACCAGCTAAAACAGCAAACTACGCTAACTCACGGAATGCAGTTTTGACGTTATTCATATATAATAGAAATATATATATATATATATATATATATGACAAAACATTTGAAGTAACAGTTAAATGTTTCTTTTCTGTAAATTCTTGTTCTTTCTGCACGTTTCATTATGTACGTACATAAACATTATGTATTGACCTGACTATGCTCAAATTTTGGCATCTAAAGCCACAGAAATAAATAAATAACTTACATTATTCATTGCAAAATGGTATTTGTAAATATTTACGAGTGAAAAACTTGTATCAGAACATGTCTTTGAAATATGTGGTGCAAGCCGCTGTTCTCGGCAGTCACAAATATACACGTAAACAAAATAAACACTCCTGAGTTATCTCTGTGTGGCTTACAGGTTGCCTGCAAGCTTCTCTGTCCCCTAGAATTATTGGTTAAGCAACATTCATAACACTACATTTCCACGACAAGCCCCTTTGTGAGGAATTATGCACGAATATCTTATATCTGTTAAATATCCCTTACTTTTAACTATTTAAAAGACATAAACCATTTTGCATTTTCCTGTTATGTCGTCTGGCACAGTTAATCACGGTAGGCTTTGAATGTTGAGTCAATTAGGCTATATTTGAATATGCACCCCTCAGAAAGTTGGAAGAAAGGAGGCCACGACTGTCATCCCTCTCGCGCAGCGGAAGTTAGGGCCATTGAACTTCAGGATACTTAAGAACGAAAAAGACACATACGAAATAAGCGCTGCGGGTGGGCTAACCAGCAAGGAGACATGTTATACTGACAGACTGAAGAAGTGTTACTCAGAAGGGAAGGAGTTATACCCAGCACAGGGACGCCTATTGTGGAATCTCAGGAAGAAGGACTGGTATCCCAAGGCGCTCCTGTAGTCGGCAGGGTGTAATTCATGGGGTATAGTTAATTGTCCCGGAGGACAGAGACAAACAGACTGTGCGAGGGTTGTAACATTAGTCAGCGATGTTTTTTGTTGTCAAAAGGTATTGTAATAAAGGGTTTGAGCAGCCTGTTCGATGATTAGACATACTTCACATGTGATGAGACGAATAGGAGTACGCTCAATGGTTTCAGAATGAATAAATACATTGTGAAATTGCTCCCTCCACTACTGATCGCCCGGGGTCCAAGACACTCGTCTGTAATGGGTTATATGATGTAGGGAGTGCTGCTGTTATATATTAGTGCGGCAAGCCAGTTACGAATGAAGAAAATTGCCTAAGTGATATGATATCAATGTAAAATTTTAGAACACCTACAATCCACAGTTTGGATGCATAAGATAATTGTGAGTTATGAGATACGCATTTTCATTCATTCGTGAATTTATTAAATGCATCTACGAATGTAAAAATTATTTCATTAATCACAATTGTCCTAAAAACTTCAATCAAGACTTACTTTGTTCGATATTGTAAATTAAACTGTTTTATGTATCGGGAATATTCCAAGTAAGTAATTTTAATGTTAATTATATATGACTGCCGATTTTCCAACATAAAACATTGGAAGAAATAATGCTGTAGGAATGGGTTATGCTTCCACATGGTAATGGATATATGCATAGCAGCGAGGTAGCGACATGGAGATTGAGGGAGAGACCAACCATGTCACCCCTTGGAAGGACCCACGGGCATTGCTGGTAAGCGGGGCTAGGATAGACGTCATGCTGGGCCAAAAATTGTAACACAAATAAATAATAAAATTACGTTAATGAAACTTTGACAGGTGATGATAACAGGAATAAAGAGTAAAATGTACGGAATTCTAAAATTATTGAATAAATAGTTTGCATAATATTTGGGGATACGATATGCTATTGTGTAAGGAGGTCGCTGATTGCCTCAGATCTGCATCCATAGAAGAAAATGTGAGGGGGTGAGAGAACTTTTGCCGCAGGTGCTGGACGCGGGAGTCATTCATGGGATATTCTTCCCCTCCCCCCTTTCTAGGGTGTTGGCTCACCTACTGGAGGTGAAAGAACCCGAGTTTAATATTTCGAAATTTTGCTTTACTGTCATTTCATCTACCGTCATTATAATAAGAGACTTAAATTTCAAATCTCACCTGTTCCCGCGCAGGTCATACTTAAATTAATATACACATGCACACGCCCATTCAGTCTCGTTTATGTGTAACTGCTTACTAACCACAGGAACTCATGCAAAAAATCGTTTATTACTTCATGTTTCCTTATTACATTAAATTCTAAAACATTCATAACACTTTTCGTAACAGCAAAATAATTCGTACACCAGGTAAATAACTTTCATTTTTTGTTATAGGATTCTAGTATTTTATTTTAAGCATACTTTAACAGTCCAAACAGAACAACACCAAGATCGCGAACGGTTTACATGGATTAATTGAACTCCAGACACAAATGTATCAAATTCAAATATTTTTTTAAAAATATATTTTATAACATTTTCAATAAACTCAAATAGAAATATTTATTGTTTAATTATTATTATTATTATTTTCAAGAAATATCGTTTCCTTATATCAAGGCGTAAATGTACAATCATAAAACACGTACATTAAGTGAGAAACAACACGAAGGTGCTCAATAAGGCAGGTGGTTGCAGTGACGATGGTTAGAGGTTTCTCTTGCAGGCAGCCAGTCAAACCTGCTACGCTTCATACCTGCTCGCCGTTCGGTCGGATTATTATGTCGTGGATCTGAGGACACAAAACATACAGCACGTTTCGTCAAAATCACTTTAGGAAGTGGAGTGTAATTTCAACTCGGGTAGTTTAAAAAATGATCCACCTATATATGTGTGGTGTGTGTTGTTTCGTAAATAGTGGGACAAACTCCGCACGTGTTCCTCGCGAAAAACGATGACGAAAACATGTTTTGCACTTTTCACCTAAACGCAATATTAAGGGAGTAATTGATCTTTGAATATCAAATTTAAAACAAGATTTTCCTAAATTATCGGAAACTAATTGACATAAAAGTACAAAATTTTCAGAATTTCTGAATGCTAGTGGGACCAGAAAACCTAGAGCAAATGCTGATTAATACCTTCGACCCTTATGAAAATAGCAGGGGTGACTACCCTCTAATTGCAAACATCTTTTTTACCGTCAGGATTTTCGAACATCTGAAGACGGTATATTGAGTAATGTTACCTGTCTAACAAGAAATGCGTCTTTTTGTAACAGTCTAGGACTCATCGTTTTCACAAATGAAGCTGCAGCGATAGAGTTCCAGAAACAAATGACTAATTATGGTATCGTAAGTTAGAAACATGTAGGTAATGTTGAATGTGCACCGTCGTGAATTCAAGGAACACAACAAAATACGTACACATGAACGCACTATTGCATTGTTTTATGCCATTGGGATCTTGAACTCAGAAAAAACATACCAATACCTTGCACCGTAATACAAAATACTAGGGCGGCTACCAATGTATTACTCGTCACTTTTCTACCAACAGGAAGTACTGACTTTTAATGGTGTTTTATACTATAGAAGCACGTTGAATGTAACAAGTGTGGGCTGCAGTAAGACAGTTCCTAACTGGTAGGCAATACTGAATACATGTGTATATGGAAGGCTGCTGTACCCACCGCTATGAGTATGAGAGATGGGAAGGAAATGAGCGTAACATTTCATCGACAGCTTAGGTCATAAGAAACGGTAACACAATGAATTGAACAACGTTAGAGAACCGGGAAAGAATCGGCTTGACCTATGTCAAAACATCCATCCCAGGATTCACCTGGAGTGATTTCGGGTAACCGTGGGAAACAAAAACAAGGATGGACGGTCGGGAATCGAACCCGTAGACTCTCTAATACGTGTGCAACGTGATACACTTGCATCAGCTCGCTCGGTGACGTTAATGGAGGAATACACATATACTGCACAAGTTACACTAACTATGGTTTACTGTTACAATCGCAATCATTTATATGTGTTCTTACAGTCGGTGAGTGATAGACGTAGCATTGGTAATCATTACTATTCTGTACATGTATCGCTGTAGTTGACTAACGAAGATTACACACGAAAATAGTAGGTCGTGGGCAGTTGCGAGAAGAATCCAGTTCTGGTACCTACGTCATACTGATCAGTAAACATGTACGTTTAACAAGGATTTGCGTTCTGACAGTTCGTATAAAAATCCGCAATCTTTACATCACGAACAAGCGACGTGGGACAACATCAATAGTGAGGACAAGAATTGGAATTCTTGTGAGGTCGTCCAGAATCATGGCTTTCCGTATTCACACAATCCAAACACTGGAAAGCTTAACTAATAGATACCGTAGTCGAATCCTATCGCATTTCCTTTCGATTTGCTGACCTCGTGTTACTATTGATGAAACATTAAACCAAAAATAAATATAAATACTGTATAATTTGCGTATAAATATGAGGTACATTGGACACACCAGTCGCACGTTTGATGTAAAAGTATAAATTTGCAACATTGTGCGCTGACATCTATGTATGTATAACGTGCACTCCTTTGCAAGGAGCAAACATCATGGCAACTAATACCACACTGTGGTACTGATCCTGGCTATAGTACGACCAATATCATAGCACTAAAGGCAAGTGGGGAAGTCGGCCTATTACACCCCCGACGCAAATTGTAGATGTTGGGCGCTTCTTGGCGAATTACGTACTTTTCTGTTTGTGTATGCAGATGCATGTTGTGTCTAAGAAATGGAACGCTTTACGTAGCCAGAACCTACAGATATTATTCTGGTTTATAAGGCTGCGGAGGGTAATGGACAAGAAGCGCAACGTACGTACAAGGACCGCATTCCAAAATGGACTGCAGCCACGCCACACCACATTTACTTCTGTGGAGCGACGTTTGCGAGAACGTGGTCAGTTGGTCAGTTTCTAGTGACACGACCTAAAGCAGGGCGCAGACGGATAACGAGTACAGCCAGGTTTTAAAAGGACATACTACGGCATGTTATCAATAACCCGCGTGCGAGCACACGTGCTATTGCAAGAGTATTCAACAGCAGTCGCCGCACCATTAGCCGTGTGCTTCATGAGCAGTTGTTGCATCTCTTCCATGTAGAGCGAGCGCGTGCCATACATCCTGCATATGATCCTAAACATGTGGAACTTGCAACATGGTTTCTGAAACAACAAAGAACTTGCCATAACTTTGCAAAGTATGTTCTCTTCATTAACAAAGCTTCCTTCTAACGTGGGGGTGTACAGAATTGTCGCACTACGCGTATTAAAAATACGTAATACGTTTATACACAGATAGTACTAAAAAATGTGTTACTTGTATTGTAACCTGCTTTGTAGTACCGTTATTCAACAATATGTCTCCATTAATGTCAACGAGCGAGGTGGTGCAAGTGTATCACGTTGCACACATATCTATGGCTGCAGCCAAAGTTTTGCGTGCATTTTTATCAACAACTATGTATCCTAGACAGTTGCAATAAGAATGCCAATTGTGTTACAAATCTCACATTACTCAATAAAACATATTCAAATATTCCAGGATCACAACGGTACTAAAGTTGAAACCAATAATCGGGCGGCCACCCCTGATATTTTAGTAACGGTTGAAGGTATCAACCAGTATTTGATTTGGATTTGAAGAACCTAATAAAATAAAGTCAAAGTTCAGAGTACTTTAGGTTTGTATAATTCGGTTTCCGAAATTTTAACAGCATACCCTTGTTAAACTTGAATTTCAAATGCTCATTACTCCATAAATATTACACCTAAGTCCTCTGTGTCTTGCTTCTTTCTACTAATTTTTATAACGATTTAATTCACTGTGTCTATACTTATAGTTCAGGAAAATACTGTGTAAACAATGTATTTTCCAGCCCGTTTGCAGGTGAGAATTTTCGTTGTTATATTATGAGTCTCTAAACGAAGCTCAGGCATGTGTGTTATTTTTTATGCTAAAAAAATGCGTATACTTTGGCAGATTAGTGACGTAGGTGCGGAACCAGTGAGTGAAGAAATTTCGCTCAGCTCTCAAATGAAAGGTTTGTAGCGCTGTTGAGGCGTGCGTGAGGAAGGAGCAGCAATAGAATGACAGGGCAGGGTAAACGGGAATACCACATGAAAAGCTGAAGTTAAGGGCGCGGCTACCGCAATTTTCATCGCCATTTTTTTTTATTTTTTATTTGTACCATATTTTTTTTCTTATTTTAGACCCAAAATGTGACTAAATTTGGCTCTTGTGTAATTTTTTTATCTCTCTAGTTTTCGCATAACGGCTTGTTAAAGTCATATTTTTGCATGTTTCCGTTTTAACGACTACACTAAAACCAACTCATATACCAAACTAAAAAAAAAATCACAGTGGATAAAGACATTGCAGGTTACAATGACATGCTCATGAAATTTAAGAATAAAAATTATTAGAATTTTAAAAAATAGCTGAAACTGAAAATAAAAATTTAAAAAGTTCAATTTTTTTTAAATACAAATAAGGTTTATTCTTTAATTTTATGAGCATGTCATTGTAGCCTGCAATGTCTTTATCCACTGTGATTTTTTTCAGTTTGGTATATCAGTTGGTTTTAGTGTAGTCGTTAAAACGGGAACATGCAAAATATGATATTAACAAGCCATTACTCGAAAACTATGAGAGATAAAAAAATTTATAAGAATCAAATTTAGTCACATTTTGTGTCTAAAACAAGAAAAAAATATCTGGTACAAATACAAAATAAAATAATGTTGATGAAAATTGCGGTAGCCGCGCCCTTAAGCGGCAATGCTCGCCATATTTCCTACATGTGAAGAATTTCTTTCGATCCTGCCGGGAGTCGAACCCTTGTCAGAACCGGAGGAAAGTTGTCATACCAGTACACAGAAGTGGGCCCCAAAACAGTCCAAAGCGTCAAGTGCAACTTTATTACGCCACTGCAGTCACAATTTTGCCAAAATCATAGAAATAATTTAAAACCAAGTTTTGTTCAAACACTTTACGTTGAGTACCTTTTGTTGTCTTCTTGGATTGGTGGTTTGAGTGGCATTTTGATGCTTTCGTTGTACGGAGCACTTTGCCCACAGCTACACGCGAGACTTTTAAGTTGAACCCATTTGGCATCCATATCTTATCGAGACAAAAACAGAACATGCATTCGAGGCTAAATTCTTAAAACAAATTACGTAAGTGTAATTTCTAACATAACCAAAATGAAACAAAACATGGGATATATTTATCACTTCAAAACTAATGATTACTGATATAGTATTTTATTTAAGTAGAATCAGTTGCAACTTGGTTCTACTTGTGCATCGTATTTAAAACATTTAATAAAAGTTATTTTAACACGTGCAAATTATCATACAGAATAGACAGTCACGTATTTTACAAAGTAAGTATACTTCGTAATAGCAAGAGCGAAGTACAGAAGATAAGTCGTTCCAAACTACTTACTAAGCACTTCTTCGGTGCTAGTGTAACCGGTAGAAGTCAGAACATGTTTGAAGGAGAAATAGTCGTGCATCCCGTGTGGCACCGGACTAAGTCAGTTATAAAACTTGACAATAAATTATAACGTTGCGGTGTACGTGCAAACACAGTGACTAACAATACGTTTTAGTTATTAAAACAGGAATATTTTATTTTACAAAATATCAGTTACTGCAACAGGAGTCACGAAAACAAGACATATTGAAAGAAATATATTTGAATTTAAATAAGTGAGGAAAAATTCAATAAAAGTATCCTTACCTGTACTCGACTAGGCGTGGCCAGTGCGTATACGACCAGATCTGCGATATCATCTGCCTTCAGTAATGGGATAGAGTTATCAAAGTTGTGCACGTTTAAAATTTCAGTGTCCGTAGCACCTGGGCTGATGCTCTGAAACACACAAGCTTGGTTGTAAGTCCATGCATATACATGGTGTCCGCACATACGCACTGACAATATGTGAATGTTGCCACTATCACTACACACATAAGCAAGTAAACAGATACTGTTTTTTTTTTCAGCCGAACCAACACAGCACAACAATTTTATAACGAATTATGTCTTAACAGTGTGCTCTCTTTTTATAATTACATTCATACTGTAGCAGTTTAAAAAATATGTGAAACTTAATCTTAATAATACCAAAATTAAGCACTTATTTAAGATAAAATAACAAAAGTTATTTTCTTAGCGTTCCTATAAAGAAAATAAATAACTATATGTATTATGCAATATTTAGAATTCAGATTTCAGCATATATCAACGAGGATTAAGTGGATGTGAGGCAGAAATGAAGAATACGGGTAGCGTACAGGATTTAGAATATTAGAAAATAAATTAGAGCCAATAAAGATACCATCTAACTGATCGACCTAACCCAATACTCTTACATTAAAATTAATCCAAACATAACCGCGGATCCGTAACAACATCTACTGAAAAGCATACAGGGTGTTTCTTAAATACGGGGACAAACTCCGCTTGCGTGTTCCTCACAAAAAACTATGACGAAAACATATTTTGCACTTTTCACCTAAGCGCAATGTTAAGGGAGTAATTGGCCTCTGAACATCGAATTTTAAAACAGTATTTTCCTAAAATATCGGAAACTAATTGACATAAAAATACAATATTTTCAGTATTGCTTAGTGCTATTGGGATATGCAAACCAACCGTGAATGTTGGTTGATACCTTCCGCTCTTATTAAAATTGCATGGGTGGCTACCCTCTAATTGCATAAAACTTTTTTACCGCCTGGATTTTCGAACATCTGAAGATGATTTATTGAGTAATGTTACCCATCTAACAAAAAAGTTCCTCTTGTTGCAATAGTCTAGGACTCATAGTTTTCTTTCAAATCACAACTGAAGCTACAGCGATAGAGTTCCCGAAACAATGGTATCGTGAGTTAGAAACATGTAGGTAACGTTGAATGTGCACCATCAACAATTCAAGGAACACAACAAAATAAACACATGACCGCACTATTGCCTATGCTGTATGCTGTGTATCTTAGGTGCAAAACACAGGACTTAGGAACATTCTTAAATGACGATATACAACACAAGGTGGGTTTGGATGGAAACCCATCACACGAAAAGGGATAGGTAGAAACTTCACTGTAACCTTTAAAACGCAAATATCCAAATGTGTTTTATTCTACAAAATGAATTTTACAGTACAAATTTACAAGAAAGCCATCTTGTTTTTTTTTTGTACATGACACCTTATTCGTTAAAGGAAAATTAATGTGTTTTGTTCAAAAAGTTCTTATTCTGTAGATACCAACAAGTATCATTTACTAGTAAAGGGAATTAATTGTATGGTTAAAACTTCTGGCATTAATTTCTGTTTGTCATGTTTAGCACAATTCTCGATCCGCAAATAACAAAATTAAGCACTTCTTTGTTTTCTAATGTACGAATGAGGCGTCGTATTTTTGTATAATACTTAATTTTCATATGGTTTGTGTAATTGACACAGGCGTACAGACTGTTTGATGTGAAACACTAAGGAATACCTAATTTTGGAAAAATTAAGGGTTGCAAAACCTATGTTGCTAAAAGTACTGGTAGTCCATAAGTATTGATGTATGTGGCAATCGATAAGAAGCATATAAAAATTACCGTACATGTCTTCTTTTTACTTGTCCTGCCCTCATGGAGGTTAGCACCAAATGTAAGGTATAACATCAGTAAAGTTACATGTTTATTATTTGGCATTTCTGTGACACGCGGCACAGTCATCAATGCTTGATACAAAGCTGCTAAGTGATGTAGGCAAACATTACATGAAATGTTCAAAATGATCACCCCGCTAATCTGCACATACACGAACACGTCTCAACATGAATCTGCGAAAACGTCCAAAATGCCTGGTTGACCACGAACCGTTTCACATAGGCTACTTCAAAATTTGAAAACAAAAAAAGTGCATAACTTTGTTAGGAATTTCTTTGCGGATCGGAAACTGTGCCATACATGGAAAACAGAAATTAATGCCTAAAGTTTTCACATTACAATTAATACTCTTTTCTAATAAATTATACTTGTTGGTATCTACAGAACCAGAAATTTTTAAACAAAAAAACGAATATATTTTTCTTTCTCGAATAAAGTGTAATGGACAAAAAACAAAATGGATTTCTGGTAAACTTGTACTATAAAATTCATTTTGTGG
This sequence comes from Medauroidea extradentata, assembly GCA_003012365.1. Classification (NCBI taxonomy): domain Eukaryota; kingdom Metazoa; phylum Arthropoda; class Insecta; order Phasmatodea; family Phasmatidae; genus Medauroidea; species Medauroidea extradentata. The sequence continues at coordinate 19,604 of PNEQ01092664.1, forward strand.
AATAATACACAACATTTGGATATTTGCGTTTTAAGGGTTAGAGTGAAGTTTCTACCTATCCCTTTTCGTGTGATGGGTTTCCATCCAAACCCACCTTGTGTTGTATATCGTCATTTAAGAATGCTCCTAAGTCCTGTGTTTTGCACCTAAGATACACAGCATACAGCATAGGCAATAGTGCGTTCATGTGTTTATTTCGTTGTGTTCCTTGAATTGTTGATGGTGCACATTCAACGTTACCTACATGTTTCTAACTCACGATACTATTGTTTCGGGAACTCTATCGCTGTAGCTTCATTTGTGGTTTGAAAGAAAACTATGAGTCCTAGACTATTGCAAGAAGAGGAACTTTTTTGTTAGATGGGTAACATTACTCAATATATCATCTTCAGATGTTCGAAAATCCAGGCGGTAAAAAAGTTTTATGCAATTAGAGGGTAGCCACCCATGCAATTTTAATAAGAGCGGAAGGTATCAACCAACATTCGCTGTTGGTTTGCATATCCCAATAGCATTAGGCAATGCTGAAAATATTGTATTTTCGATATTTTGGGAAAATACTGTTTTAAAATTCGATGTTCAGAGGCCCATTACTCGTTTAACATTGTGTTTAGGTGAAAAGTGCAAAATATGTTTTCGTCATAGTTTTTCGTGAGGAACACGTATACGGAGTTTGTCCCCGTATTTAAGAATCATCCTGTATATTGTAAACAATGTTGTCATCAAAATAAGGTCGTACAAGAATTACAAATAAGATACAGAAATGAACCTCGACATATTCATGAATGCATTCAATAAAATAATTGGTGCGTAGTTGGAGTAAGGATGAATGCTTGAATATTACAAAGAATTCAGTCGTATAAAACATTAATTAATTATTACATGTAAAATCTGACGTGCTAACTGTGTGGCACACACATATGGACTTAACGTTACGTTGTTTTACTCGTGCATTCGCCCGCGTATCAACGTACGAGCTACCTATGACTACCGGAAACTGAATTTCTACCAGAGAAAAATTTCTTCCTCGAAACCTCCAATCCAGACATATACATCGTATTGCAATCTTCCTTGACAAACCGACATTCTCTCATCCTTCTTTCTACAGCAAAGCCAGAGGAACAGGACCACGGTCCCTCTGTCCAGAACAGCTCTCCCTCGACACGTTCGGATCCGTTCATAAAACAGTCCTTTTTTATATATCTCTCTGTATATATGGCCAGATTTCACGCACTAATACACAGAGGTTTGGCCTATAATCTTCTGGCACAGTTCAAATGTTCGCTATATACCAATCCTACACTGCACTGCACGGAATGAGTCTCCGAACATTAATTTACCCTCATCTTTAAATACCGTATTGAATGTTGAAATTAATTAAAAACGAACAGACCAAAAAAAATACATTCAAATACTGGTTGAAACGTAAACATTATTTCACTGGGTTTTACAGTTCAGTATCCGTAACAAAGAAAATCTATATTGTATAGTACATAACATTTAATATTTCCAAAAATACTGCTTTACACACACAAACACACACACCAACACACACACACACACACACATATATATATATATATATATATATATATATATATATGTATAGACACATACACGCAGGCTCTTTGGAAACTCAGCCTAAGTAGGTATTTAAGTATTTTGTTAAGTGAATACACGTGAAAAATGTCGTCAACTGTGTTACGTAACTTCAACTCGTAAGCCATATACAGTAGATATCCAGCTTTGAAATTACAGTTTTAAATTTATATTTTCTACTATAACGGAAACAGTTTTGAATAAAACTAATTTAAAATGTTATCAACATCTAAAACATACGGAAAAGGATAGCGTTAAAATCGTCTACCAACATACGTGACAGAGGGGCGACACTCTAATTGCAGACAACATTTTTGTCGTCGCAAGATATGTCCTTCCGATGCATCATTTCCAGTACGTCCCGCTTGAAAAAAGTTGCTCTTGGTGGAATCGTTCAAAACTTACCGTTTCCACTTAAAATTCACTAAGATGTGTTAGCTGCAACGTAAAAACGCCTAATATGTAGGCAATACCAGTTACGCACACAATGTCTTGTTTGTCTCATTGCACGTGTGTGTGTGTGTATATATATAATATATGTGCGTGTGTGTGTGCATGGTAGCGTAATAGAGGACTTTCTGCGTGCTGTGTTGCCATTTTGTGTGCGGAAATTGGCCTCGTAATACATTTTATCACTAGTAATACTTGTTTAACAGGAACTTCTTACATACATTTTGTCTATGACTGTTAGAATATTTGACGTGCTAATTCCACTGCTACCAACTAGTCTTACTTTGCAAGTACTTACTGTTATTCTGATGCGAGAATTGAGATCGTTCAACTCCTTCCTCAGGCCTTCTGTCAGAGCATTGACAGCGTGTTTAGAACTGCAGTACATGTATGTGTCCGGTATATTCAATATGTAGTGGCCCGCAATGCTGAAAACACAAAGGTTTCCTCATAACAATTAGTCTTTAAAAGTTTTGCGTATGCATCTGCTTATGTGTTGTAGGAAATGTGTGATATACGTTACATTTATGCACGGTTTCCATTTTAACGTTTTTGAGTTTAAATACTGTTTGGCAGAATATTTTTTGTCTTTATTTTACAAGATATCCTACAAAAATACCTGTTTAGCCTATTCAAATGACATTTGATAAACATTATCGTAATAATTTCAGTTTAAACGTTTAAAATACTTCCTATCGGCATTTAAACACCGAAGTAGACGGCGAAACTATCTAGCAGTGGTATGTTAACTAGTTGGATACTAATGTAGTTACATAATTGTTTTGCAGTGTGTTATAAATGACTTAACACATTCGTATTATGAAGCGATATGTTTCCTTTTCCTGGTGGTCAAATAAAATAGTGTATAAGAATTATAACATAAAAGTGTTATGTCAGAAGGAACAGAAACTGTAGAAGTGGTACCTGCTGATATGGAAGATATATCCATCGTCCACTCCTCTCTCCTTCATGGACTGGATGGCTTCCCTGGTGGAGATACTGAGGCCCAGAATATTTACATTCAGCATGCTTCTCCAGTCGTCAGTCTTAGCCTCTGGAAACAAAACACTCATTTCATAACACATAACTCGTCAAGGTCACTATCTGCCCTAGTCGCTAAACGTTGCGTTGAGTTTCTGTCACTTTACTCCGGTGCAACATGTTTATATTTCATCTGTGCAAGATTAGCATTCAAGAATGTTTATGTGTCGGACTGGTAGCTTCTATTTTAAAATTTATTTTTACTATTTAGTTTTGTGAAAGTTAAAGCTGCTAATATGGAAGCTTAATTAGTTATACGTGTGGGAATTCCGTTGCATTAGATTTAAACTATCAGCCACGAATAAGTTCTCTATCTTTCTTATTAAGTCTCGAAATTATAGGATCATTATTAAAAGTCCCGAGATGTGAGCCAAAGTCAGGTACACTGCACGCCAGTCCTGTACCACTACGATTGCAGAGGTTGTAATGTATCCAATTATCCACGGATCACACTTACCGCATCGGCACATCTATGTCTTGGACACTCCTGATGCCGCAGGCATATTGTGCCTTTTATATCCACATAACATATCAATCTATTTAATTTCTACTCACCAGAAAGTTTCCCTAGAAGGTAGACTCCAGCATTGTTGACCAGTACGTCTACTCCTCCTAAATTCTCCTTGACCCACTTGAAGGCAGACAAAATGTCTTCCTCTTTGGAGAGGTCAGCCTTGACTGCGAACAACTGGCCTGGGGCATCTTTGAGGCTATTAGCCAGTTCCTATAATTGAGTTAATACAGTCATTACGTACACATACTAGGTTTTGTTGGGGTGTATATATATATAATAAAGCGTCTTCACTCACTCATTAACGCACAGCCCAAACCACTGGACATAGAACCATTATATTTAGGGTAGCTTCCCCTTAACCCATAAGCATCCACGAAGAAGGGATTTTATTGAAATTCGGTAACTAATGGGGTGAATAAAGGTAAAATGTGTTTTCAAATAATCCCTGATGTCTCATTCACCTGTATACCTAATTTTTTACTGTCCAAAACAAATGCACATTAAACATTTTTTTTTTTTTTTCGATTTTGCGAAATTCGAAAACTAAGTGGTAAAAAGACGTAAAATGTGTATTTCGTCAATCCTCGATTCCTCTTACACCAGTTAAGAAATCGAGATCATGTTTCCTTCAGATAGATGCTTATGCAAATAGGTCCTGACTAAAAAATTATTTCAGGGATTTTCGAATTTCGAATTTGAATGCAGTTAAATAAATTAAACGCGTTTCAAAGAAATTATCTGTATCATTTAACTCCTTTGAGATATTGAGATGATTTTTGACAGGAATGAAGCTCATGTAAATACCTACAAATTAAATTCAGGATTTTATGAAATTAGATAATTAAGGTGTGAAAAGCAGTAAAATATTACAGAACTCCCGAAAATTCAGCACGACAATAGAGAAACAATTCAAAAGGTGTTACTGTTTGCCATCTTATTCTTTAATAAATCTCTGTGGTCCTGGTTTTGTACACACGTAAGAATTCTCATACGACCTACCTTGAAGCATTCGCTTCGAATGGTATAATTCTACGGTGTGGGAGGTTTCGGGGTCGTATCCCGCGTAAGATTCATCAACGTGAATTATTGTGCTATTATATACGCACATATTTGTGACAGATTGCTACGGTACAGTAAATTTATTTGGACTGCACTGAACAACTAAGGTCTTGAAAGCCAGTAAAGGGCGACATAGGTTGCATATGGAACAATGCCTGGAGTGAACGGCGGAAGAAACCGCAGATTCCACAGTGTCATCATCCAGGTACAATTCCCCTTGGAAAAATCCGGTTCAACCAGTCGGGAATCGAACCCGGATTACAATAATGTAGTTAAATATGAAAATAATACCTCTCAAAGTCTTACCGCGGAAAAAGTTGTGGGGAAGGGCAGTGATACCACATATTAAAAACAGCTGCAAGACTACTTCGGTTTTTATTTTAGCGTAAATAAAATATTGTAAAAAATAACAGCTTGAAACATTTTAGAAGATGATAACTAACAAACATAGAGTGGCTTCGGAAGTTTAATTTTTCGTTGATTATTTGGAGGAGAGAGGTTAAATAAAGTGTTCGTGTTATTATTTGCACCAAATATACCTGGCAAGTTATCCGCCTGCTTCTTGTATTTGAAAAACTACTTAATTAGCATATAATTGTTTCAGTTTTTTTTTTTTTTTGAAATTTAGCTGTACATTAACGGAAAAGTAGTCATGACGTATGTCGTTTCTGAAAATAGGTAGGTACCCTACGTTGCTTAAATTTGCCTCTGCGGCTTTAAAGAGACTGATTTCAGCGTAAAAATCATTGTTTAAAACTTTGAAACAGATTAAAGAACATGTAGCATAAATAAGAGTACAGCCACTAACGAATATTTTAAACAGAGTTGCTGTTTACATGAAATTACTCCACACAGGCAAATCCCCACCAGGGCAGCCAGGATGTGTGTGTGCGCGCGCGTGTGTGTGTGCGTGCGTGTGTGTGTAAGTATATATATATATGTATAGATATGTATATATGTATGTATATATAAAGAGATAAAGAGAGAGAGAGGAGTGTCTGGGTGAATGAAGTGTTCAGATCTAAGCAATGGTAACTGATTTTTTTTTTTTTTTTAACACGGCACACATATGTTTTGTTTAAAAAAAACCATACATATTTACAGCATTTCAGGTGTCTTAAGTGGTGTTTGATTCCAATCTCATGTTTCTTTAAGAGATAGTTAAGATTCAATTGAAGGATATAATTTTTAGTTTTTAAATTTTTGTTAATTTGAGGTCTGAAAATGTCAAATACTGTACTTACCATTGCTTACAAATAAAATCTAAAATAACACTAAATGTTATTTACATTTACTTTGATTAACTAATTGCATTTATTAATAATTTATTTAATACTTGTAATACCTATTGGTATTACCATCATCAACTTAAACCTTACTTTCACACTAGGTTACTGGACGTTTAGAGAAATTAGAACTTAAGCAACAAATAAAACCAAACTGCATATTGAATACAAAATACTTTTCTGAAAATAGCACCGCAATGCAACATATACATTCAAGAAACTTTTTCACAATTTAATTTTATGAGGCTAAGGAAAATTAATAATTAAAAGATTTACGTTCTTGTCACTGCAAACTTTCACACCCTGGAATCATTATTTGCAAAGCTGAGAGATACAGTACTTACACCGTACGTACAAAAATATGCAAAACTGAACATTGGTACAATTTTTTTGTTAAGCAAATTCATAAGAAACTTAAAACATTGTTGTTCAAGAATCTGAAAACAATTCATTCTCCAAATTTTACTTTTTATTTTATAATAGAAACTGCTTTTTAATGCAGTAGGTACACTTAACTACCCAACAATGCTACTGGAACATTACAGATAGCTTCTATAATGTATTTTCTTGGCTTGTGGGTGTGAGCCAAGAAAATGCAGACAACGGCCGTGAAAGCCTGCGATTTATTCTATAGTGTAATGCAATTTTCATACACACTGCATGAAAAAACTTAACATTGAATGCAAGATAATATTGTTCAAAATATTCCAAGAAAAATCAAAATATTGTTATTCAAGACAATAAAACTACATTCGCAAAGTTTCTTTGCAAAAAAACACATTCGTTTGCACTTGCAGGTTAATTTTAATTGATAACGTGTAATGTGCCTCCGGGCCACAGTATTTATTGTAGTGAATTAGGCAAATGTTTCTAAAGAAGAGTGGAGAGGATCAATGTTATTAATTTTAGGAGATATAGTTGGTAGTATTACAGGGTGAGAATTTATTTGGTTTGATTGTAACTAATATTGGAAGGAATAGGGCTACAGAGTCAGTTCAAGTTGCGTTGGGTTCTGTAGGATCTCGACTTGTGCATTCAATTGATTAAGAAGTAGTTTAATGGTAAATATGTAGAATTAGTATTTTGATTACGAGCGGACGAGGGTGGAACTAATCCTTTTCCTTCACCCTGGACCAGGGTTGTCAGCAAAGATAAATGTGGGTCCGAGCAGGAGTGGACGGTAGCCACACCGCTGAGCCAAGATGGTGGACGCGACTAACTGAAAATCACACTTGGCCATTATGTTTTAAATTTAAGTTATATGTAAAAATTAGTGATAAGAAAGGAAAATAGTGTAATCTATGTGTCAGGAATTTAAATTAATGTATTATGTTTGCTCCCGAAAATAAAAATGACATCTGATACAGCCGTAATCGCCTAAGTTCAGTGCTGTTTGCAGGGCAGGGCAGTTTGTAACGAAGCTTCCGATTGGCCGGATCGGAGCTGGGGGAGGGATAGCGTGGCTTGGCTTGCTTTCGCGAGCGTTAGTAGAGAGAAGTGTGGTGGTCTCCGGGGCATAAGGACGTATCGCGGGGCGCTGGCGTCTGTCCTCCTGGAGAGTGTCAACGTGTTGCTCCTGGAAGATTTCATTTGTCGGGAATCGTGGCAATTAAACACGGAATACCGAGCAGTTGTGTACCTCGTCAGTTGTTTTGTGAACTTCCAATCTCAAGTCGAGGGAGACGGTACTTACTATTTATCGCTGCTTTGTCTCTGCCCTGAGCGAGGGAAAATACGGCTGTGATAGACTTATTGAACGTGTTTGTTTTTATTCAGTAAACACGCTGAGCTAGACCAAGGCAAAGAAAGTGGCTGTTGACAGGGTGGATTTGTGAACTCAGCGCAATTAGATGGGCGGCGGTCACAAACGTTTCCCTTCCTCCTTCTTGAGATGTGTTCCTCGCCATGGATGTTCCTACCCTGTTTTCTTTCCAGATTACCGAGCGAGGTGGCGCAACGGTAACACATTCGATTCGCATTCGAGAGAACCCGGGCTTGATCTCCGGCTCCGAGAGAGTTTTCATGGTTTCCCGAAATCGCTCCTGGTTGAGTGCTGATATGGTTCTTTAACAAAGGCCATGGCGGACTCCCCTCCCAGCTCCTGTCATTGTATCAAGTTGTGTGTCACAGTCTGTAATGACCTCGCTGTCGACGAGACGTAAAACCCCCTTACCTACCAACCTTTATTGCAGTTTACTGAATTCTCTCTTTCTTTTTCATCTCAGAGGCTTTTCATGACCGTTTGACTACAGATTTGTAGCTCTTCAACATTATGTGAGGAATAGAAAACAAATAATAGGCACGAAACAGTTGTACACTGCCAAAATAAAAAAACTAAACTGCGGAAATATAATTTTCAATTAACTGCATAAAAAGAAAAACGTACATTTTCATAGCTTTTGCACACAATCTTTAGCAAAGGAAATTATCCAAAAATAAAATATAGTATAGTTCAACAATCATGAATCAAATTAATAAAATTTAAAATTTTTGTAAAAGTTGTGAAAGTAAATTTTGTTATAAAAATGGAGAACACATTGAGTAAAGACCCGATGTTTTGGAATTTTACAATACCCGAGCGAGGAGGAACAATATAACAAATTGGACTCGCATTCGATACGACTTGGGTTCTATGTCCAGGCCGGCAAGCCTGATTTCGGTTTTCCGTGGTTTCCCGAGATCACTCCAAGCAAATTTTGGGCTAGAGTGAAATACTGCAACAATAACACGCTGGTAACACGTTGGCGAGGATATGGGTCCAGTTTCTGAACAGGGTATTTTGACGTATGTGTACGTCACTCCAGGCAAAAGATGGAATTTTTCATAAATAAGGGCATGGCCGATACCTACCCTATTCCATGGCACGTGTGTAAGTCGTGTGGCGTAACATATCTAATAACCTCGCTGTCAACGAAGCGTATAAAGCCCACCAAATTATATGACGGTTGCTTACCAAAATGCGGTTGCAGTTTCCTTCCCCATTTCCTATTATAAAGAGTTCCCCTTCCAATGGCTTATGGCTGTTAGATGACGCACTCTGAACATTATTAATAATGAAAACCCATTATCAAATCATGCTTAACCAGAGTATATGTAAAAAATGTTATCTACTCAACTATACTTGAATAAAACACTTTTTTTTTGTCATTTAAATATAATATTTTACTACTTTTAGTGCGTAAAATTATAAATAACGGTTTTAAAGATTACTGTTCTGACACAAAGAAACGTGTTTCACTGCAAAACGTGTAAAAACCACTTGTGTAGGAAGTAAATATGGCATGTGCAGTAGATATCATTGTTTACATGCGAAGGTAGAATTTTTATGTTAGGAATATAAAATAACCTCTAAACTATCAAGAGAGACATTTCCTTTCTTTGTAGCCTCAGACATATTCAGGATCGTTATCAGAACCGTAGCTCACCACAATTTCACTTTCATATGCCGCCTCTGCCGTATTCTTCGTACTTGAGACAGCATTGTCGATTAGATGCTCCTTTCCCGCCATTTGTTTCACACACCATAGATATAAGCATCAATTTAGAGTTACCATACACCATAATCAATAATGCATCCCTTTGCAGTCTGATGATAATTCTTCAAACCACTTGCAGCCATCAGTTTGTACGTGTACATACCATTGTTTGCGCGAAATTACTAAATTTCAAACAAAATGTCACTTACCATGGTCTACACTATTGTGTAGATATTTTTCACAAGTAATTTACGTAAACATTACCAAATTATTTTGGAAAATAATTTTGAAAATACATGTTAAAATACGTTGCCAGTAAAAGCTAAACTACAACTGATTTAGAAGAGAAAAGAGCACACGTACAACACGGTTCACGCGCACAGCACAGAGTTGCCAACTACAACTGAAACAGCACACGCGCTTCTTAAAACGAAAACAAGCTACACTGGGAAATAATACATGTGTGTGTTGGTATCAATGATTCTGAATGGTTTTATTGTTACCGCCTTTCGTAAATAACTTTTTTGTTTATTGTATAGTACAAAATCGAGCAAACTTACTTTTTTAAATTGCAGTAACTGTTATAAATCTTTAAATGTAATTCATTTCGAACAAATCAATTTAATAGAATCGGCGCGATTTTTTACAAACGTTAGTCAAATTATTTTCTATTTTCATCCATGTTTATTTTCTTTTGAACCGGGTGGTATCCATGTTCTGATTGGCTGCGCACGGTGCACACGCATAGAAAAAATTTTACTTTTTACCAAACTTTCTGTGCGCCGATCCTATGCTGTTTTTCTGTGCGCGCATTGTAGCGTGTGGCATTTGGAAACTGTGCTTTGAAATGCCTGTGCGTGTGCTATATTCTGTTGTACTAAGACCGCAGTTGCGGAGAACAAGCACAACCTTGAGAAAAGTGAATGAAATACTCAACAACTGGAATACAAATACAAAATATACATATAAAGAAATCAGTACTTATTAACATATGTTTGCATCATTTTATTTTCAAGATATGTAATGCAGGTCAAAAGAAACAACTTCCGTGAAAGACAAAGTAGCCGCTGCAAAACATACACAGTATGTCAAATTCGAACATAAATAGTATATAGAAAATATTATATGTTGTGTAAATTTACATATATATTTCCACAAACGGAGATGAACAAACATGATTATGACAATACTATAGGTCCCATGTATGGGTTCAAAAGATGCAGGTCCCCTTTGACCGCTACAGAAAAACGACCGTGCATCTGAATCCTCTAACCGGCAAACATGCCCAAACAATTACAATCAAAATTAGTATTGCCGATAATTCAACGACAAAAGCATGAATCCTTTAAGACCACAATAAGTCAGCAATGTCTCGTCCACGGGCTCCATTTGATTCCTATTCAACATCATATTTTATGTTAGCAAGTGCAAAATAAAATGACAAAACTAACGTATGGCCGAACGGCCCTCATTTTGTTGAAACATTACAAAAGCTAACAAGCAGAACGATTACGTAAAAAGCACAACCCTAACATGAAGCATACTTATTTCCAAAAAGAATTTTTTAATTGACGGCTTTCAAAACATGAATTTAGAAAAGACACAGGTTCGAGGAGATAGATAAGTAAATATTAGCGTTGCCTTAAGAAACTAGTCCTCACAAATTCAGGTTAAATTTCTTTAAAAAATATATGCATTTACAGTTAAATTCTTTTAAATATGTTCATAAAGATCTTGCTCTAGTAAGTTACTATCCCGACCACTGTACACCACTGAGGGGTTTTAAAGACAATTTCATATTTTACGTATGCTAGTATTGAGGCATTTTATTATAGCGTCTTGTTGTCTTAGATATTGTATTACAGCATAGATAGTGTATTTTTCAAAACAAACCTTGTCTGAAATTAACTACTACTATTTTTGCATAAATAATACTACCAAACGGTTTTCACAGCATCATAATTTCTTGTTACCTTTATAGCATAATTTAAACCAAACTTACGTTTGTGGCAAAGGTATTTACTGGGTTTTTACATTTAAAAAATTATATTTGTAGCAGTAAAAATTTCGTTGTGGTAAAGAGAGTAAATTTAGAGTTTAAAGCCCGCCGCATACGGTACAATATTCCTTACAATATTGTATACTAGGAGTCATACTTGCTCGGCTACTAGCTTCTATAGCCTGCTACTAGCAGCCCTGCGAGCTCAGGTACTGGATTTGCCTAATTACCGGCGTCCGATTTTTATTGCGAGCTGCAGTGTAATATTTAAGCAGCGGCCAATCAGAATTCATCAAAACAACAACACTAGAACTTTTGGCGCGCGGGAGTATTGATAAACATAAACATGGAGGGAACGAATTGGACGGAAGAGAAGTTACGAGTGTTAGTAACTGCTTTAGAGAAGAGACTTGTTTGTATGTGGTGAAAAGTATTAACTACCACAGTAATCTTCGTAATGAAGTTTATTTTGAATTTGCTCTGAACACAACTTTTATCGTACCTAGTAAAAGAAACTTGTAAAGAATCCAGTACACGAACTTGCAAGAAAAATTTTACCGTGTGCACACAGCTTAACAGTAAGGTAGTTGTATGAATATGATTGACCTGTATGAGATGTGGTCTGCGAGCCAGCCCCACCACCTTCATGCCCTTCAGCACCAGCTGCCTGGCTATGGCTGCTCCTATACCAGCACTGGCTCCAGTCACCACGGCCACTCTACCTGTCCAGCGATCCATCTGTACGTCTCTATAGTCTCTCTACTAGACAGTATCTACCTCGCCACTGCCCTGGCACCGCTATTTGTACTGACCGGATATCTTATCGTCCACTCCACCTGCCCCGCTTCTCTCCGTGACTAGGCGATATTCTCTACGTCACAGTGATTCTGCACAAACACTCCATACGTGGTGCAATACTTCACACTTCCTCTCTAATGTCCTCCCATTACTATGGCCAAGATGAAGCACTGATGTGACGTCTGGTAACGTTTCGCTATCCCTGAAAGCAATACGTATCCACATAAGTTTTGATCGGTGATGTAAAAATTGAGGGCGGACATATAATATTGAAACACCTCCACGTAACAGCTTACACGCCTAAAATAATTACAATTATTGAATCCATAAGTGAGTTCTGATGTTAAACGCGAAATGAATCCCAGAATAAATTTTGAATATTTTTCTGAATTGAATCGTCAAATTACTCCGTAAGTGAATCCTTGACTTCTAAAATGAATTCACAAGTTAATCCTGAAATGAATTCTGAAATGAATCCTCAAGTGAATCCTGAAATTAATAATTAATTGTAACTGGAAATCTATTCAGAAATCCTGAAATGAAGCCTAAGGTAAATCCTGAAATCCTGAAATAAACTCTGAAATGAATCCAGAAGTGCTTCGTGAAATTAATTCTGAAACGAATTTTAAAATGAATTCTGAAATGCATTTCGTAAATGAATTCAGAAGTGCTTCGTGAAATTAATCCTGAAGCAAATTTTAAAATTAATTCTGAAATGTATTTCGGAAATGAATCCAGAAGAGCTTCGTGAGATTAATCCTGAAGCAAATTTTAAAGTGAATTCTGAAATGTATTTCGAAATGAATCCTGAAGTGAATTCTGAAATGTATTTCGAAATTAATCCTGAAGTGAATACTGAAATGTATTTCGAAATTAATCCTGAAGTGAATTCTGAAATATATTCTGAAGTGAATCACGAAATAATTCCTGAATTTAATCCAGAAGTGTGCCCTGAAATAAACCCTGAAGTGTATCCTGACATGATTCCAGGGTTGGAGAATTCAGACATGACTCCCGATGTTGGTGAAACCCGAAGATGTTGAATTCAGGTGTGAATCCCGATGTAATTCCAGGCGTGAATTCAGAACTTCGAAACTCGAAATGTGTAAGAGTAATTATATTTTTGAAACTTAGTTTGATACTTGAAAGCTCAAACTATGTATACATAGAAATATAATAATAAAAGAATATTAATAACAAAGAATACTTTCATATTGTTAACAAATTATTACGAAATATTTAAATAACAAAGTAAACTTACTATAAATTAAATAAATTAATTATAGTATGAAGGAAAGCTGGCAGTAAACGGTGAAAGTATAACTGAAAAAATAATACAGTAAGAAATGTAAAAATAAATATTACAAAATAGTAACTAAAATATGTACGTATTCATTAGAAAATGGATAAATTTTATAGAAAATAAAATTAATTAAACAAAGAAGAGAATACATGAACAGAAATTTACTTCAAAATAAATTCTTACAGATATACAAATAAAATATATACGGACATGAAACAATTACAAAGTAAATAAGTAAGAAAATATATTTCAGGTTATTTACAAATAAACTGTGCGTACAATTAGTAATGAAATACACATATTTTATATATATATATATATATATGACATTTATCTTAGAAAGAAAATAAATGCATAAAATAAATTACTATACCTGCTGGCCCTCTTTGTCCCATTACAAAATACATAGAGCCAAAACCTACAGTTACATACTACTATAAAAGAATGTAGCGCATAATTCATTTTATTTTATTATATTGAAATTTGGTGACATGAACAGTCCGTATTATCACCGTATGTGATTGACGTAAATCTAGAGTGGAAATTGTAAATTAACTAAATGCGAAAAATCTGTTTTTTAGCAAAAGGGACGAAACAGCGCTGTAAGATTATGCTTACCTATGGTACATGTAATCTTTAGCCGATCATAAAAAACTGTTGGGAAAATGAAAGGGCTTAGCTCTTACAGAAATAAGGTACTGAAACATAGTGCATTTTGATGAAGTAAACTTATTAAATCTGTAAGTTTTGGCACTTGATCAATTAGAATTTCCACTCTACAAAAATATGTTGCGGAAGTGACTAATTTAATTATTACTCTACATGGATTAAGTCATTTTTAAACGATTCTTGCAATAGGAACAAGTTACTAACCAAGAAATTATTTTGGAAATACATAATTTGCTGCAAGGGCGTATGTCCAGAATACTTATTTTGTTAGAAGTGGATAAAATAATTTACTCCAACAATATAAAATTACTATAAAAGAAAATTTCAGAAAAATATCACCCCCCCCCCACCTAAAAAAAGGCTAGAGTGTTGGTGGACTAGTGAAATTTATAAATTTAAGGTTAATTTTTTTTTACCTTATCTTAATAAATGTTCAGCGTGACCATCACGCGCATCATCTACTCGATATTCAAATAACGTCAGGTCGCATCTAACGCTTCAATGTGAAGAGGAAGATCTGAAAATTTTTTTATATATGCTAGGATATGGCCTCGTGTAACTGTCTATAGTCAGCTGCACGTTCTTGTGCATGCTCCTTGCTCTTGTGTGTTAAGTTTGGTTTACAATTAAACGAAAACATAACAGCAAGCATACAATATAGGCTAGGTTGTTCGCACAAAAACTAACTACTATGCTTTTGGACCTACTGATTCACAACTTATCATAACAAATCGTGTGCATCGTAACTACAACATAGGAAATATTTTTATTTCATTTTTTTGTGCATACACATAGGGTAGCAGCCAATGAGACCTAATTTTTTTTAATATCAGCCATGTTGATTTATTCTTAAAAATATGTACGAAAAGCAAAAACGCAGGTATAATAAATTTAAATGTAAATACCTGTATTTCAATACTGTATGTGTCATTTCATTATGCAAAGTTTAGGGGATTGGTTTTTAGGTATCGTCATGATACTATTCCACTTAACGCACGGTCGTAGAAGAACAGGTCTGGACACTCGCCTATCTACTAATGTATTTTGTTTGACCCCCTTGTTGTTTGGCTGTAGTTCGTCGAGTTACCGAGAATGTCGTACTTTTTGAGGCTGTAATACGGGCGGTCGGACTCAAACTCCGTCCACTTTCTGCTATTGTTAAATGTATAAAGTAAATATAGATTGCTGGAGCCTTTTATTAAATTTGTGAACAAAGGAAATATTTCATATATTGATAAAAATACGTTTTGATAAATTGTTTATCATAGTGGAAATGAAGTGGACGGAGTTTAGTCGGACCGCCCTAACTGCAGCGCCAATAAAACACAATATTCGCGGTAACTTGGTGAACTACCGCCAAACAACAAGGGGGTCAAATATCCAGGCGAGTGTCCAGACCTGTTCTTCTACGGCCGTGACTTAACGTTTGTTCAATTGGCCTTAGACATACTACGTGCAGCCACAAATAAAACTGATATTTTTTACTAAAACATTATTGGCTTAACATTGTAAATTGTCGTTTATAAATGTTTCTTTAATTTCTTATGTTATTTTAACTAAATATTTTAATTTAATATTGACTAAATCGTTTGTTAAGAGAGAACAAGTTTATGACTTGAATGATTTTTTTACCTTATAATCTGTTGTTTTTTGGGGAATTTTTAAACATTCATTTTCTATATTATTTTAGCCATACATGGATATAAGCCTGCCTTGTCAGGGGCTTGAGTATGCATAGTATAATGGATTCTAGCCTACAGGTCATTGAATTCGCGAAATTTTTCAATCCCTAAAAAGTGAAACTTATTTTGTTTCGTTGTCAATTTTAAATATTATTTTAAAGTTAATTTGTAAGGAGCCCCATTTCTGAATAAATGTAACCGTTTCTGAAGTAATGTAATTTTATATGCTCATTTTATAACCAGAAAACTGTGTATACGAGTACATAAATTTGATATAAATCTACTGGCACTTGAACCAATGTTCTATTTATTTTCTTTATATATGCCTGATTAACTTATTTACTTAAATCAATTTGCCTCTGAGTTAATTAAAATAAATAATAAATAATGGTTCCCCCGTCATTGTTTACCAGCACGCAATAAATCATTATGAAGGTAACAGATTTGGTTTATAGTGGTG
>PNEQ01092665.1:0-35939 GCA_003012365.1 Medauroidea extradentata
TGTAGGGTCCAAACGGACGGGAAAGGCCCGAAAATTCGCCTTCAAGTTTCCATGACGTCACATCCGGTGTGTTCGCATCAGGCGCGTACGAACGAGTATTCAAAGGAGTTCCTTCGATCCAACCTGTCTCTGTGGCTCAGTGTCTGCGTCAGAACCTTGTAAACTTGCGGTCCGAGGTTCGTGTCCCAGTGTCGACAATGTGTTGTCAACGTTACTTTTTGCAATTTTAACTTACTTCAACTGTTATTTCTTTGTAACCCTTTGCTGCATAATTTGTTTTATTTTGTTTTAGCGGTGTTCTACATTTTTTGTTTACAGCCCCATTAGTTTGTATTTGTTTTATGCATGTTCGATAAAGTTGTTAGCAAAGACGAGCTGTTGGCTCGCGCCGCCAGCTGCAATACACGCATTGACACGCTGCAACATCGCCTCTCGTACGCGGCCAAAAATACCTGCATTATCTCGGATTTCGAGAGCGGCGGCGGCAATCCGTGTGACAAGATCCTGTTCATCTTGAACAGGCGTCTTGTAAATCAAATTCTTCATGGCAGCCCAAAAGAAAAAATCAAGGAGAGTACAAACAAATTGTCGACACTGGGACACGAACCTCGGACCGCAAGTTTACAAGGTTCTGACGCAGACACTGAGCCACAGAGAGAGGTTGGATCGAAGGAACTCCTTTGAATACTCGTTCGTACGCGCCTGATGCGGACACACCGGATGTGACGTCATGGAAACTTGAAGGCGAATTTTCGGCCCTTTCCCGTCCGTTTGGACCCTACATGTCCTATGTCGAATCACTTGTCTCGGAGTCCCCAATGTCACTGCGGGGAGCTTTAAACAGTTAGCATCCTCAGCCTGTATACAGGTGAGTCGGGAGGAAATGAACTTGCTTTGAGGGGTGGTAGTACTGGTGATTCTGAACAAAATGTTTCTAATAAACATATGCCATTTTCTTAACCGTTTCAGAGAAACCTAATGAAAACAACAAGGAACGGGATAAGTGCAGGTGACGGGAAATTTCATTCGCTATTTTGTATGATAACGTCAACCAACTAAATGATTCACGTAGAACTAAAAAGTTAACACAAATATATACGGAAATGTTAGAATAAATGTGGATAAAAGCAGTAAATTTTATCACATTCGAATTTGGGACAAGGAGTGAGTGAGTGCGATATTTTGGTCAGCGCCCAACATCGAGGTCTTCAGCGCTGGTGAGGGTTGACATGAGGTGAGTATGGAGCAGCGCCTAAATGAGAGGGTGGGTGATACGGGAGATTCCCGAGAAGACGGCATCGTCCAGCACGATTCCCACATGCGAAAATCCGGGGACCGACCCCGCTGGGAATCGAACCCCGATCGCCCTGGTTGGAGGCGAATAGTCTGACTATTCGGCCACCGCAGCCCCGAATATGCGATAGAAATTATATTACAACTTTTGAAGTGTTTTACCCATAAATGTTACTAAATGCCATCTATATTGTTGATATTGAGGCAAATATTGAATGAAAATTGTTTCTTGAAGAACATTAGAGGGAAATACGCCTGAGTTGCCAATCCTATAACTTCTTGTTATTCTTGCACGTTCGTTCAATCACATATTAGGTAAGCGTAAATATTACATCTTTGATGCCAAGCATAACCAAGCATTATTTCTTAAGAGGGCTTGGTACATAATTCAACGCTAAGCATTAATCTATAACTGTAGGTTTAGTGAAGCCAATTTGCGAAAAATAAACAATAGCAATCCTAGACAATAGTTTTAGCCAACGTTTTAAACAAAACTGTTTCCAGTGTTACGAACTTCTGAGGCACAATCTCTGACGCCGGAACCTCGTACATTTAACTGCGGTGCAAGAAATCACGCGTAACGGATTAGTAATTCTGGATAAATATTTACTCATAAAGTTAGCAAACACCATTATCTAGGATTGTCATTGAGTATTTTATCCATATTGGCTTCCAAGAAAGCGTAGAAATCAATTAATGTTTTCGGGGTTTATTGTTAACCGCGCACTGTTAAGTTTAAGGGGAATTTTGATTATTTTAATAACTTACATATTTTACGAGATATGGTTTGTTTGTAGACATATATTGATACTAATTTTTACAGCAATGAAAATTTTCTAGCTTTCATAGTTTCTGTATAATGGCAAGTCAAATCACAAATTTGCATAAAACTGTTTAATACAAGAAAGGAAACCAAATTGGCTTAGAGAAATGAAATAATTCATTCTGAAGAACAATGCCGCGGGCTACGTCAAGACATGTACAAAAACGGTATTAATTATGTTATGCATTTTAAAATAATTGCTGAAATTAATGCAAAAAACAGCCAATACACTGCAATTAAAAAAAAAAAAAAAAAAACGAAAAATTTCAATGCTAGTTTTTTTTACATACCTTGACGTAGCTCGTGACACAGTTCTTCACTGTGAATTATTTTATTTCTGTAAGTCAATTGGTTGCCGTTTCATGTATAAAAACTGTTTTATAGAAATTTGGACTTTGACATGCCATTACACAAAAATTATGAAAGCTGGAGAAAAATGCCATTACTGTAAAAAAAAACAGATACGATACATGCCTACAAAACAAACAATGTATCGTACAAATATGAAAACTATTAAGATCAACATTTTGAGTGAACTCCCCCCTAACCGCCCACGACGGCAATCCAAGAGCGATTCCCGGCGTAGTCGTTTCTAATTTTACGCACTTGGGAAATGTTGCGGATGATACTGTTCGTTGGTTGGTCTATCCTGCTGCCCACATAGCATTGATCCTTATTTATGCCTTTAATTCTGTTAAGCTTATCTCAAGACATTTATTTGACTTAAGAAGTTAAGCATACACGGGTAAGATGACCTAAGTATTGTATATGCCTTGGCAGACTTTTGTACTCTAAAATTAAACTTAAAACATAAGCTTATACTTGACAACATTTGTTAGTTATCTTAAATTTTACTTAGAATTTAAGCTTGGAGTAAGGCTTTCTTCTGTCTACTAGCAAATATACTTCCAGCGTACATCAAGCTATTTAGCTTATCATGTCAAACCTTACGGTAAGCTTGTTGGTTTCCCTGAGTAATCTTATCACAAGCTTAGAACAAGCTTGTTCTGATCTCTGGGGGTGTTTCTATTTCCCCAGAACTTGTATTGTTATTTACCCAAACTACACCACAGTGTTCACGAGCTCTTGAGATATAGCTGATCTAAATCTCTTCACTTCACACTTTACTTTCACTTAGTTGCAACGGTTGTGTAGTGGCAATGCCCTGGCTTTCTATCACAGCGGTTGAGCTTCGAATGGCGTTGGGTTCGCTTCCGATTTTTGCATGTGAGAAACATGATGAACATTACCGTTGAATTTTTTAGTTTTGTCAGTGTACTTTTGTTTCCCCCATCCTAGTGTTGAACCCTTGCTTTATCCCCACTATAAATAATACTCACAAGCGCGCAAGACCTTACTCTTGAGTAATGACCACAATATCTCAATTAAGTTTGTCTTAAAACAGTCATAAAGCAAAATATTTTGTAAATTTTAGGTGTTTATACTAGCAAGTTTGGGCAACTCTATTGTATACATTTATGGATTAGTTCTTTATAACGAAAACTTATTCATAATATGTTACTTGGCTTTTAAACTACACTTGTCTCAAATTAACTGTATGTCACCAATGCATTAAATTCCGTTGTCAAATACCAATCGTGTCTTATATATACATATATTTTTTTTTTTAAATTTAATGCTTTGTTTTTAGTATTAATTTTATATTTCCTCCTAAATCTGAAATATTTTTTATCTACAGTAAACTCTTCTGTGTCTTAAATATGATATTGTTTAGCAAAAAATTATGTTTCTTTCTGTTATCTTCTGAAACATATACATCGATAGAATGTAATCGGTTTTCTTTCCACTTTTATTCTAAGTTTTCCATTATTTTATTTACTGGTTTTTCTTTCAGTTTCATGCTGCTATTTTTAATTTTTTTAACAGCTTGTTCCTGATAATAATTTACTGTTAATTTTTCCCATATTAATAAGGTATTTTCGTTTTATTTTCTTTTATCTTATAGCCTATATATTTTTACTTACTTTCAAGATATTTTTTATTTTTAAAAGCTTGACATTCGGATATTTTTGATTAATAAAATATATAAGCTTATTATCTGAGCAACATCCTTTCGCAAAACTTGAAGATGATGCTTTTTTTGCGCGTTTTCTTCGTAAAATCTTTCAAGAAACATCTTATATCACTACAAAGTAGCAGTGGAAAAAGAGTAGAAGGAATGGAAGGTATAAAAGCACTCTCCGCTCTCGAATAAGCTACTTTGAAAGCTTCGGGATCGAATAAAGTAAACGTTGGTCAAGAACGACCGATATAAAAGTGTAAAGAAGGGCTCTATCTCAGAGAGTGTGGAAGAAGATGATAAAACCCTGATAAGAGACTACGGGAGAGCCCCTTCCTTTGTCGTCCAGTCGATCACATTAGCCTATGTTTCCCTGTTGGTCCACGAGTTCTTGCACAAGATATACCGGCCACAGTATCATTATATTGAGGTATCTCACAACACAACCTTCAGATGCACTTTTTAAATTTCATAGTCCTTCGGGAGTTAACTGCAGAATGTTTTTTAACATCTTCGTGTATTCTTTTGATAGTAAAATATAACAATAATGATATTGTATTACTGCATATTACGTTATAGTTAATATTTTTTATTAATATATGACTTAAATCTGGCAGATGGGCATCGTTGGTCCATTAAACTAAAATAAAACTCATATAAAACAATAGACTCTGACAGTGATAAAAATCTCAAAACGTTTTTAGATTTAGGATTATAAAAATAGTCAGATCGGTAGCAGGGCTTACAAGGTGACCACCTGCCCAGGTTGCCGAACGCTGCAGAGCTTCGCCCGTAACAAGATTATTGTAAAACTGCTCAGTTTACTTCAGTTATGTCTGTTTAAGAATATCATTCAAAGAACCTTACACACGTGCATACCCAGTTCAGTTTATCAATGTATCTCTGAACTTTATTTTTACACTGCCAAAAAAGTTGTTTATGTGGTCCTTACGAAAACAAGAGAAATCCGAAATCAGATATGCCGAACCAGAATTTGACCCCGAGTATCCTCTAATTCAAGTCTGGTATTTTATCACTGTGCTGCTTCGTTCGGTTCAAAATCAGGCCATGGTAAAACTATTATATTTTGTATATTTCTATACTAATTTTTTCGTACACAAGTGATTCTAAAAACACCAAAAAATATAAAACTCTAAAATATGTTCCCACACAACACAGAATATCCCAGGGATATCCCGTAAATGTTCCGAATGTCCGAGATGTATCTCTCTATACATCTTTGTTTATTGTAATAGTACTTAATTTGTGTTAGGCATATTGAAATGATTTAATTTAGGGATGATAAGCTTATGATAATATAATAGTAACTATCCCCATGAAAGAAGCATTAAAAAGTCAAGTGTTTGTTTGAAGCGGTATAACACTTCGTAAATTCCCCAAGTATATCCATTGGAAATCCCAAAAGTATTTCACTTGGATATCCCTAAAGTACATCGAATGTGCAGACCGAAAGTGTGTATGTAGGTTATCCAGATGGATAATTTCATTAAAAATAATATTTCAGTTTACATTATGTAGTGTTTAAGTGTATTAATAGTTTTGTTAAGTAAATTATTGCTGTAATGAATGTCTAAAAATATTTAAAAATGCGTTAAGAAATATGCACTGCCGAAATAATTAACAACCCTATAAGATGATGTGACTTGTCCGTCCATAAAATTAATCATCTGGATTTCCTGTTGTAAATAACAATGGGCATTTCAACAAGACATCTTAATAATCAAACCTATATTTTTCTGGTTGAGTTTTTTATATGGGCAGATCGTTGTAAATATTTTTCTGAAGGATCAACTGTGCTATCAATACGAATATTTATGTTTAAAATATTTGTAACACTCTATGAAGATAATTTTCTCTTTCATCGTAACTTGTATTGTGTAGGTAAGAATTAGGATGCACGTTAGCAAAGTGATGCCGTGGACTAATAGTTGGCAAGCTAGACTTGAAAGTGCCAGTTTATGGGATGGGATCGTACTACATTAAGCTAGACAATTAAATATTAATACAATTGTTAGAAATTGGCTGTAAAGTATGAAAATAAAAGCAGACTTATTATTTTCTAAACGAGTGTGTTTTTTGGTAATCCTTTGTACGAAGACCACACTTATCCTACAGGGATGGCCCATGGATTTCCTGTGGGGTTGTCCCACGGAAGTCCTGAAAGTGTTGATTTGGTAGTCCCACAGATATTCTGAGGATATTCTAGGAATATTTTAGGATATCTTTAGGACATCCTGAATAGCCTAAGTGTACATCCTCCGGATATCCCTAAGATGTCCCTGTGTTGTGTGGGTTACTTTTTATTAATTTTGACCATTAAAAATAATACATGGCCAACTATCGCCATCATAAATGCCGTTATATTTTCTATCAACTATGGTTGTTGACAAATATACAGGTACCAACATAGGAAAAAGTTATCAGAAGTATTTCTCTACTTACTGAATAATTTCTGGCTGGTTATCTTCGCAACATCAAGGCCATAGTCCAATTGACCATATAATTCACTCGCGTATGTCATCCTGCGACGGGAGTGGATTCACCTATTTTCGGCCCGGCCCCGAATTAAGAATACAATTTTCAGTCCCCACATTTCACAGGGAAATATACAAAGTTCGTTATTGACGTAATTTAGTAGAAGATAGTCAATCGTTTAAAGATCAAAGTTTCGACGCGTCGTTGTTTGTTTTAAGTTTGCTGGTGGGAAACTCTTTCTCACCTTCTGACGTCAGTCAAATGACTAGCGCAGGTATCCTCTCTGTTATGCTGCTAGATCTTAGACAGCCGGGAGGTTTTATGGGCCGCCCGGGCCTACCTAACACGTGTTGAGTGTTGTAGGAGAGGTGAAGACGTGCGGAGTAACGGCCATTTCATTTGCCGCAACTTCTCTTTCAAACAGGTACGAAAAAGGCTTATATTAAATGAAATGTTTTAATCTAGATTTTAAACACACGTTATTTGACGTTTTCAGTGCATGCGACATAACTATTTTCCAAAACTTGGTGACGTGTTCAATGGTAGCTTCAAATAAGAAACTCAAACGTCGCAATTTTTGCCATGATTTGTCAAAACTCCTAACAGTCTTTACAAACGCGTTGTACCTTATACATGGTTCGTTGCGATTGTTTGACAACTATGTGAGATGCAAACTATAAATATACACTTCAAATGAAATGTTAACCAACGATCGCCAGCTACATGTTATGTGTTCGTCAAAACCTTCATGACAGTAACTTCACAGCGACTGATCCAGAATCTCATTATTCTAGAAAAGCAGAAAAATATATTGATGAGTGGATGGATAGATGGTTGGGTGGGGATGGTGGGTGTATGAGTGTGTACGATTGGGTGTGGATTTACGAAGGAGAAATGTGTGAACGCTTTATTAATATTTTAGTTACTTATGCATGTCTTAAAAGTTTTACATTTTTACTTGTTTGATATCTCGTATAAGAATGTCAGCTATATTTTTATACCCAATTGTAAAGTGATACACTATTATTTAACGTGTAAATTTGACAGTAAATAATTACGCATTTTAAATTATTATTTTGTAATTTTTTACCAGCTCATTTCTAGCTTGCCAGCTAGTAGCTAATGCTAATACTATGTCGATGGTGCAGATGAAATAACACACTCTTGTCATTTTGGCATAAACAAAAAAAATGCATAAAACATTTTGCAACAGCTCTTATAGTTACGATATCTGTGTAATTACAATGCCTACGTAAATTGTTGCACTGACAATATTTCTTTGAAAAAGTTTTTCTTTAGTTACACTGAAGAGTTGTTGATTTGGAGATACTTGTTTTTGCATCTGCTCCATCGATATGGTTATTTAACGTTGTCATAGCACCAGCATGCTGTTTCAAGTGGACTGCGGCTGCCGAGTGGTCAGGCCACTCGCTTCCCAGCAAGGCGATCCAGGCTCAACTCCCGGTGAGGACGGTCCCCGGATCCTCGCATGTGGGAATCGTGCCTATGTCGCTGGTCCACGGGTTTTCTCGGGGATGCCTCGCTTCCTCCTCCAGTCTAACTCCGGCGCGTCACCATTCTAGGGCTCCATCTCAAGTCATCCCTTCTTACGAACGTCCAGTCGCAAATTTGCAATTCGGGGTGTGATAACACGGCCCTTGGTTTCTCTCAACAATATCATTATTATTTTTATACTGTTTCAAGTTTGGTTTAAAAAAGCTGATTAGCTGATTTTGAAAAATCAACTTTCTTAACAATAATAAATTTAATTTGAGGAAGAAGGAGATACCATTTTGCTACTGTTCTTTGAGTAGAGAAATGTAACCCGCTATAAAGCTTAATATGAATTTTGTTTGAAGAGTCTAATTTTTGCTCCAGATCACTACAGAGGCCGGCCTCCGCGGCGTGGTCGGTAGCATGCCGGTCTACGGTGCGAGAGGTTCTGGGTTCGAATCCTAGCACGGACATGGATATTTGTGTCGTTTACTTAGGTTTATATAGTTTGTAAGTCGTCCCTTACTAAATGCGGCGCCTGCTAGGATCATGAAGAAGCGTGCAGACCTTGAACAATCTTGATTTTATTCGGAAACCATTCCTCGTGTCGTCACGCGATTAGGCTACGAAAAACATTTAAGGACCCTTACACAGCCCTATTTATTTGCCACACACTACCTTCGTTTCTAACAAGTACTTTTTGATGCAGAAATGGCTGAATTGGGACTTTCACGGCTATTTTTATGTAGGCGTTTTTATTTTCGGGAGAGACTGAATAAATTAGGTCTCTAGAGCGTACCTTTATTTTTCATAGCGTACAATAAAAAGACAAGTTATCGCTGACTGTCTCATAGTAAAAACGGTTCAGCGGGAATCTTGCTCGCTAGTTCAGCGATTGACTCTTTATGCGCGCTTAAAGGTCGACCTTATATCCCCGTCACTCCAGAGCCTCTAACGCGCAGGTAGGAGCACCCTTAATCCTAACGACATAAAACCGGGTACAGGGGTTCTGCGGAGACGTCGATTGAGATGTTGCTGTTCCTAATAAACAATGAATATCATATGAGGAGGATATCCGAGTGCCAAGGTATCGCCCGAATGCAGACTTCATGAATGGGAACCCGTAGTCAATACGCGTACCCTGAAGAATAACATGAAATGAGGCCCTACGAACGAGTAAGTGAGAGATTTTGGTCAGCGCTTAACATCGAGGTCTTCAGCGCTGGTGAGGGGTGACATGAAACAAGTATGGAGCAGCGCCGGAATGAAAGGGTGGGGGAAACAGGAAATCCCCGAGAAAACCCGCCGACCAATGGCATCGTCCGGCACAAGCCCTACGAAGGAGAAACGTCGGAATGAGAGGGGCGGGGAAACGGGAAATCCCCGAGAAACCCCACCGGCCAGCGACATTGTTCGGCACGATTTCCACATGCGAAAATCCGGGGACCGATTCCGCCGGGGATCGAACCCGGATCACCTAGGTAGGAGGCGAGTGACCTGATGTTGCAGTCCCTGTGACGTGCACAGGGCCACTTAACCTTGTGTAGAGACCGGCTTAACCTCGGGACGACGAGAGGATTGTCGGCCGCACATCAACAACCTGAAGTTAGGAATTTCCGAACTAAGTTGGATCTTATATTTGATATACCGAAATTCCTAGAAGAATACAGGCCAGTCTACTGCCATGTTGAATTTTTGACATTTCTGATGTCACACTGTATAATTATTTATGCCACATAAGACATGGAGAACATTTCTAATTGAAACATAAATATTCTACCCAATATATTAATTACCTTTGATTTATTATTTTACAAGAAAATGTGTAGTTTTGCGCTCTGAATTCAGAACACTTAAGTGCGTTGAGTTAATAAAAAACTCTCATGTTTATATTTGTTTCATTGGTATATTATTTTAATTATTTGCAATATGTTTGGCAATTATTTTCAGCTGCGTCATTTACCCTTTTATACTGTCCACTTTCATTATTTTCCGATTTATAACATTGGAATTAATTTTCTTTCCTAAGCCAACCTTAATTACCTCATTTTTAAGAAACCTGTCAGTTTCCGCTGTTTTAGCCTGACAGAGCCTCTGATGAGTTTGTTGTTTGTTGATATGTCAGGTACTGAACCCCTACACTTTCTGACCTGTGTACACACACTACGCTGTTCTCTCACTATATGATGTTTCTCCACACTACTTGGTTTTTTTTGCAATGCATGCATGGACGGATGTGTGTATATACAATTTATTTCCTATTCTCATTATTCTTCTACTAACGGACAATCTCAGCGGGAGTATTCCTCGCAAAAAAATAGAGCGAGGTCATATTACCGCCTAAAGTGTACCATAAACGGTATGCTTAACTGATGTAGGGGAAATGAGAAAACTACATGCAAATTTACCATAATGGGCATACAAAATAACCGCAAAACTCTGAAATAAACAAATAAATAAAAAACACACAGACAAAGTTGTACGGCTGCGTGGTGATTAAAAGTTAACAATAGGTAAACATTTATTCAAGACGAAATACGGACTTCCAAAATGTATGTCATGTGTTACCATAGATCACACGGTTAAATGTGCTTCACTCATCATTGCTCTAACGGCAGCCGTTGCATACATTCTGAAGGCGTTTTACTAGGTCGGAATAGCGCGCCTGCCAGGCGCTTCCACACCTTTATTGTACACTGTTGCACTGAACCACTCCCGATGCCATATTCGGGCTATGTTTACGAAAATAGTGTTTTTTGGTTGTAGTTAAACATTCCTCGCCGTTGAAACGAACGCCAAATACTTTATTGCTCGCAGATATTCTCAGAATAAGACGTACTGTACATGTCCTGTACACGTGGTGCAAACAAAAAAATAATAAAAGTTTGTACCACTTTTTTTGCGCACTTACGTAAGCACTATTCTGACGCGAACACCACCTCAGTATCTATACTGGAGGGAGGGGGGGGGGCGATTAAATATCGCCTTTTATGGGTGCACGCAAAATTTCCACCTGCGTTGCGTCTGACCGCGCAGCAATTGGAATTATATACTCAAGTAATGCCATAGAAGAAGAATTTAATTTGATCTGCACTTGCGTTGCGCTGCGTCGGTGCAAATAGCAGGTGGCGATATTTAATCGGCCCCTAGTTAGATAAGCACCGTCGGCTGATAGAAAACGAATTTGTGCCTTTCCACCCCTTTGGGGGTGTCGAATTTCGAATAATTAATTCAACACCTTAGATATTTTTATAAATATCCAAGTGAAGTTTAAGTCACGACGATAGTCCGTTTAATCGAAGCAAAATCGATCATTATAAATATCGCATATCACCCCTGTGCAGTACTGAGAGATCGAATTCTGAAAAATCTTAAAATTTTTTGCGGCCATTTATCTAACCCTCACCCTGAAGCAAAAAATAATCTGATTATATCGATGGGTTTGATACGTATCGAAGATTTATCTAAAACACATTCCAGTTCTTTTCACCTCATAAGAGACTGAATTTCGAAAAACCTTTGAATCACATTTTATACTACTTTACTGATGCCTCTTGAACGTGAACAACACAGCAAGAGCCCGCTGGGTACAAGATATATCAACGATTATTTGAAAACACGTTTAATTGCTTTTCACCCCTTTTCACCTCCTTAGGCGGGGAATTTCAAAAACTCGTGTAATTTCTTTTCAGGTACTTTAGTAAGCATCGATCTTAAACAAAATCACGTCGCTATATAAAATACCAACGTGGTCGATATATATCGATTGTGAATCGAAAAAAAAACATTTTACCATTGTTTTACATATATTTGGGGCCAAATTCGGAAACTATATGTAGATGGTATTTTATTTACATAATCACCAATCTGATGCAAAGAACACGTCGATTTTTCGATTGGTTTGATAAGTATGGTGGAATAATCAAAAACATATTTGACGCATTTTCACCCCCTTAATTGGAGTCTTGTCATAGTCATTTATATACGTAACCAATCGAAGTAAAAATCACGACGATAATCAAATGCGTTCAGAGAAAGTTTGTTTCAGAAAATATTATTCGTTATTTATGATAGGCGATCAAGTTGGCTTACACAAAACTCTACTATGTAAGAGTGAGTGAGTGAGATATTTTGGTCAGCGCTCAGCATCGAGGTCTTTATTAGCGCTGACGAAGAGTGACATGATGTGAATAAGGAGTAGCACCGAAATGAATAGGCAGGGGAAACGGGAGATCTCCGAGAAAACCCACCGACCAGGCAGCGGCATCGTCCGGCACGATTCACACATGCGAAAATCCGGGGATTGACCCCGTCGGGAATCGAATCCGGATCGCCTTGGTGGGAGGTGAATGGTCTGACCATTCAGCCACCTACTACGTAAGTATATTCCCTGGGTCGAACACCATTTATTGCACTATTCCGATTGAAAAGTGACTATAAATTGTGAATAAGGTCCATTCTAATCAATTATCTATGTTAACTAACGCTATGCGTTGTGCAGAATGTCAGGAAAAACCGGTTTATACACAAGCAATTTTTGTGAAGCCAGAAGATTATGCAACACAGCAGGCCTTCCATAAAATTTATTTTCAAGTTTTTCTTCACATGTTTTTGTTCTCAATTTTTCTGATCGTTATTAAAGCAGGACATTTTATAGTTATATATGAATGTTTGTGATTTGCTGCTTAGCAGTGCAAGTGTATAATTTTTTGATAGAATGGCGTATAATTTTGTAATAAAATTGATTTAAAAGATTATTTGGAAGACGTTTGACTAGGAGGGCCAAAGTGTACATTAATTCTGTGAATAGAACAACAAGAATTTTTTCGAAATGTACGGGCCTGTGAAGTCAGAAGTTCAAAAATTTGAAACCGAAATTGAAAGTTGACTGGAAAATTTACGTGCTGCTTGCTTCGATACTTTTTCCTCTAACATTGGGATGCTTTGCCATGGGTAAAACTTTTAAACATTTAATTGTTAAGGAAATATTACAACAACGTTTGAATATTTTATTCAGGAAGTGGCGACAAATGTACAATATTTTAATAGTTACACTGCTGATTTTACTACCTCTTATATGCATGTTACATTGTCAAAAGAAGTAATAAAATAATGTATTAAAATTTAAACTGTTATAACAAATAGCAATGAACTTAGTACTAAAACAAGGCTATATAAAATTAATAAATTCAAATGCTTAGAATAACACAAATACTGTTCAAGTAGAAAAAGTTAAAGTCAAGAGTAATAGTTGTAACTACAGCACTCAAATATGTAAATAATGCCTTGTCAAAGTAATGATATACTGTTAAGACTGCCGAAACGGTAGCAATAGTTCAATACATGTTTACAAATATGACAGAACAGTCTTTCACCGGGACCTCAATTAAATAAGCGGGATTCCATATTATACGGACGAAATCTGGAATCACACCCCCATCGGTAAACTCATTGAACAGGTCGGCCAGAGAACAGCAGCGAGTGCTCCCATTTAGCTGCATAGCGTGTTGTGTACGAGCAACTGCTACTGCATACCACGTGCGAAAGGTGCAGGCATTGTCACCAGCGGATTTTGCTCCTCGACGTGTTTTTTTTGCAGTGGTTTCTGCATCAGAGCAAAGAAGATCCACACTTTGCGTCCACCGTATTGTTTACTGATGAAGCGACATTTACGCGAGGTGGTTACTTTAACAGAAGGAACAGTCATGTGTGAAACTACGTCAATCCTCATGCAACTGTCATAGTAGCTAACCAGGAACGGTTTTCTTTGAACATCTGGGCGAGTATTGTCGGTAATAGTCCCATTGAGCCCTACTTGATTGTATGGTCACACGTATTGCCAATTCCTGCTGCTAACATTGCCAGAATTCCTCCAGAATGTACCCATGCGATTCGGCGACATATGTCGACGGTGCCCCTCCACACTACATAACAGTTGTAGATAACCACCTTAACACGGTATTTCTAGCATAGTGGATTGGAAGAGGCGGCTCTGTTGCGTGGCCAGCATGATCTACGAACCTTAATCCACTCGATATTTCCTGAGCGGCATCGTCAAGGCTCCGGTGTACGACACACGCATTGAGTCAGAGAAAGATCTGATAGCTAGGATAATGGCTGCCTGTGACAAAATTGGAGATACACCAAGTGTTTTCGAAAGAGTACGCCAGTCCTTGATACCCCGACTCATGTGTTGCCCTAGTAGGCAATAGCGCTTCTCTGTGAAATCAAACATTTAATAATTATCCTAAAAGGACGAGCGTTAGACGATTTTTTCAAGACATTTATTTATTTAAATTTCATGCTATTTAATCATGTTTGATGAAAAATGGCAAATTTTTACTTTCCCATACATTTTTCAAAGAAGTAAGGTAGTGCCACTCCCTCTCATCATAACTGAGGTTGTCAAGTGTACAAATCCTTCACGTTATTATTACCTTCGATATTACTATTTCGAAACCATAAATTTATAAGGAAGAACTAGAACGATAGCGTATCGTGTTAATGAGAGATGAAGGACACGGCGAAAACACACTTTACGAGTTTTGACCTCCAAAGCATTATGGTACCTCACCAGGTTTATGAGATATCAAGGATATCAGGACTATATATTTGACCCCTTTTCACCTTTTCGTGGGTGCCTACGTCGCAAGAGGAAGTCAACCGTAAATTTTCATATTTCAAGTGGAATATTATATTTTCTGCAGCTGAAACTAATATGTGCGTGAGTATATGACAGCCCAGCAGTTCCCGTCACTTTGCCTTGCGGGGATTCGAACCCGAAACCTCCAATAAGTATTTCAAACAACTACGCAAAAGTAGGTCGTCAAAATTCTTAATAAATGTCTATGTATAAAAGGGAACACTGACTGACTGAATGACTGACATATCAAACTTGCAGCCCAAATCACTGGACCTAGAATCGTAAATGTTTTGTGTGGTTTCCCTTCAGGTCGTAGGCGAGCCATCAGAAGGGATTTTTCGAATTTCGACCTCTAAGGGGGTGAAAAGGGGTGGAGTGTATTTCCGAAGAAACGTCGATAGAACTCAAACCCGACAGCCTATCACTGTGATTTTTTTAATGGGACACGCATAAAAATGCGTATCAGCCAATATCAGGATTCTTCGAAATTCTACATTTAAGGAAGTGAAAAACCTTAAATGTGTATCGGATTAACTACCGATATCTATAGAATCCTTCGGGATGAGGAGTTAGTTTTCTCTTCAAAATATTGCTTTTGCAAATACCCAAAAAGTTGTTGTAGAATTTATTGAAATTCTACCCCCAAGCAGCAAAAAGGGGGAAAATATGTGTTTTATGAATCGTCTATATCACTGGAACACAATTGACTATCGTCGTGATTTTTACTTCAATTGGTTACGTATACAAATTACTACGATAGGATTCCAAGACGTTTCAAAATTTGATAATTAAAGGGGTGAAAATATGTGAAATGTGTTTTCGATTATTCCCCTATATATATAGTACAAATTGAGATATAGAATTGCTGTTTCCTTTAGATTGATCCTTATGTAAATATCCCAAATACCATTAAAATCAATTTTCCGAATCAGGCCCCGAAGAGGTTAAAAAAGGGTAAAATGTGTTTTCGATTCACAATCGATATATATAGATTCCATTGATTTTTATATAGCAACGTGATTTTTGTTTAAGATTGATTCTTACTCAAATACAAGAAATGTAATTCCAGGAATTTTTGGAATTCCTGAACTAAGGGGGTGAAAAAGGGTGAAACGTGATTAAATGTGTTTCTAATTAATCGTCTATATGTATATCTTGAACCCAACGGGCTAGTGTCGTATTTTTCACGTCCAAGAGACACAAGTTAAGTAGTCTATAATGTGATACAAAGGTAGTTCGAAATTCAGTCTCTTAGGAGGTGAAAAGACCTAAAATGTGTTTGAGATAACTCTTCTATATATATCGAACCCATCGAGATATCCAGTTTATTTTTCTTCAGGATGATGATTATGTAAATGGTCACAAAGAAGTTTTAAGATTTTTCAAAATTCGAACTCTCAGTACTGTGCAAAGGTGATATGTGATTTTTATAAATGATCGATTTTGCTTTGACTGAATGAGCTATCGTAGTGATTTTCACTTCACTTAGATACTTGAACAAATATTTAAGGTATGAAATCACGATTTTTCGAAATGGACACCTAGAAGTGCGAAAAGACAAAAAATTTGTTTTCTGTCAGCCGATATTCACTTAACCAGTAGAGATGTTGCGCTGGTGTTCGTGTCAGAATGATGCTACGTAAGTACCTAAAATAAAAGTAATGCAAGCATTTTTATAAGATAACTGAGAGGAAGAGGCAACAAGATGAATAGATGATGAGAAAAGAGAATATGAGGTAAGAGACGACAAATCATATTATGATGACATTTAGTACTAATTCCAAAGCACCTCACCACATAATTACAACGAAAGTAATCATATATTTATGTCTAACACAAGAATAATCTCGCATACATCTAAAAACTATATATTTTTTCGAACTATGTGGCCCAATTTAAAATTTAACTTATAGATGAGCAAAATCAGAGTTGGTTGATGAATTGGAGCGAGCTTTCGAAAAAGAACTGACTCTTATTTGAAATTTCTGTACGGATTACGTGATTATGGCAATTTCCGTGTACGTTATTTATTCAGATTAATACTAATGCGCAGCTCAACAGCACTTAGCAAGTAACAGGTAAGTAAATGTTTATGTAAGGTAGGAACTAGAAAAGTACATTTCAAAATACATTATCCAGCATTTACTTGGCAACATAATTTATAACTAAGTAGAGAAGCAATCTCAAAATTTTGTAAGTTGGGTCAAGTCCTAGGCCCGGCAAATACAGGTAGTCTGTATTCCGCGAAACTAGGAAATCATGTAAAAGACACGAACTATACCATGGAAAAACATGTGTTCAACTGGAATTGCAGAATATTTTGGTCAGATAGCAACAACAAAGATAATACTCAAAACCGGCGAAGCAAAGAAGCCTCTTCAGCATAATTAATTTTGTTATAGGCCTATGTTCAAGTACACATCAGAAAGACCATGAAGAAATTTTGTGCCAAAATTCAATGAAGGCTGTTTGCTGCAGTTGTAACGGCCAATTGCGTACACCATTTGCTTTCTTTACACTAGTATGAATTTGTCACTTTTATAAATATCATACCTATTGACTCCTTAGTTATTGATAATATTATGTTCACATATTCAGCAGAGTAATTTTATAAGTTCGCACTGAGTTTGTTGTAGTACAGTGCAATCGCATCCTTCATTATTTCACACATATTACTACAAAACTGCAGATTTTAGAAATGTAACTAAGCTGTGTTGAAATGGCTTTTCTCTACCTGTTTGATGATCAGGTTTTCCGTGTTGTAGCAGTTGACCTTCGTAACTTGGGCTAGTGTGTAAAGTCCACAAGTATTAATTGTTTTTTTACGTGTTACGGCTATAAAGACACTAGTCTGGTTACTTTTTTCCTTGAAATAATGTTACATTTCTTAGTTTATTTACATTGGAAACTCTCAGACATCTCTGCTGAAATATACTGACCAGATATTAGTATTGATTTTGAAAAATTGTCACATTTCATTACTAGTTTTACAGCGGTCGTTTCTTAGGTTTCCAAATGGGGCAATAAGATTTTTATTACCTTTTTAAGCCGGTTTAGAGATTTTCGTAATGAACTAGCCCACCAACTGCATACACAGGACTGTTAATGATACAGCCTTAATAACTTAGAAAGAATCATTCTATGGCTACTGGCTACTTACAAGTTCAATTAGTACTATCATTATTTTATTGTTGATCTGAGCTCAGAGTTTTTCAGCTTACGGGCTAAATGGCTCTTGCCTATTAAAAATTACACTGGTATAGTACTAGTTGAACTGGTGGCAAATATGATGAACATGATGGTGGAAAGTGACACACACATCCATATCCACAATATCTTTTTTTGTTGTGAGACCTAAGTTAACACAACGTTGCTTTTAAGTGAAATTGGCTTTCTTTCAATTCCTTCTCTTAATTGATGGTCATAATGGTTCTAATGTTTCTCTTATGTGGCGTGTACATTCGTCACCCCTTTTGCATTTCTGTAACAAAGGCATTACTATCGTAGCAGTGTTCTGTTGTCCGTGCAGCGACTACAACATTTACAATAATGCTGTTCCTGTGCCTTTGAATTTCTTGGTATTTTATGCTATTTCAGTCGATTGAAATATAACGCGTTATATCTTAAAACTGTCTGAATAAATTGTTGCCTTCCAGTCCAATTTACTGGAAGTTCAGAATTATTCACATCCATAGTGTAATGTTCACCATTGTATGTTCAAGACTGTACGAATACTGAAACACTTAAGATAAATTATTTAAACAGATTTAACTCTTTTGGAACAAATTTCGTGTGTGGTTTTCAGTTCACAAACTTCCCTGGACAAAAAAAAACTATATTTGGGAAGGTGCTGGCAGGTCCTTCAAGATTATTATTTTGGTCACAGAATGAGGATGAGGAACGGATTCCTAATGCACATATTTTGGTTACAATACCTGCCCCTACATGGTTTAGTAAGGTAGTATTATATTACAGAATAAAACTGGAAAAAAATAACTGTGGTATGGACGACTTGAAGTACACTCCTCCTGACGTCACCGCAGAGGAAAAGTACTGTGGGAAACAAAACTTGTTTACAAACATGCTGATTTGTAAGTTGGTAATTGCGGAAAGCAAAAATGTTGCTCATTCATAGATTTGCGCGCAAGGGTAAAAAATAGTAGTTTCTACGTAATAGTTAAGATACGCAATTGCATAAGATTAATGTTTACCTGAAAAAAAAAAACGGCAAATTCCAAACAAATAATCAATTTTCTTGACGTACATCTCGCATCCGGGAAATTTGACGCCAAACAGCTAAATGAAGGTTATGTTCGGCTGCGGTATCCATGGAGATAGGAATTGTTTCCCACACCTGACTGAAGCTCCGCCTCTTTTCAAGTCGTCCATTCGGTACCTTTACAAAATCATAAGGTATTCTTCAGACATAATACATTTATGAAATTTCCCATTTTTGTGTATTAAATTATGTTTCAAAAACATTTTTCTGCATTTAAATACGTAATATACTTTGAGTTTCTTTTATAAAACAGCGCGAATATCATACATAAAATACTGTAGTGTTATAACTTGTCACTTTTCATGGAGAGTTTGTCGAAAATAGCCAATTGTGCAGGATTTAAGCAAAACTGAAATTTTAGTAACACGTTAAGTAGACTATCTACCCTTGAATCACACATTAATATTTTTCTGCTTTATTATTTATGTACATACGTTTTTTTTTTTTTTTTTCGAAAATGTATACAATATGGGCGAATCGTTTTTAAAACACGAAAATAAAAAATTTTAAATTTTCTAATTTCCAACATATTACATT
This sequence comes from Medauroidea extradentata, assembly GCA_003012365.1. Classification (NCBI taxonomy): domain Eukaryota; kingdom Metazoa; phylum Arthropoda; class Insecta; order Phasmatodea; family Phasmatidae; genus Medauroidea; species Medauroidea extradentata. Next base: position 19,586 of record PNEQ01092665.1, read on the forward strand.
AAACTTGTCAAGTTAAGGATCAAACAACTCTAAAATTGTAAATCTTAGTAAAATTTGGAAGATCATATTAGAATGTCCAAGAAAAACATTATAGGCCTAGTAAATTATATTACGAAACTACAATCATGATATTTGATGCACTTCTTACGCGTACACTGCCCAAAATGTTTAAACGAACTTATTACTTTCTTCGCAATAAACGTTTGAAAATTACTGTAAAATAATATATTTATCAAAGATAACAATAATAAATCTTGCAACTGACATTTAACTAATCGCTCTGAAATTTTAGGTTTCACTGTGTAAGAGTACAAAAAATAATAAATTTAAATGAAAACTTCGGAGTCACTTGCTGCGAAGCCTTCGTCAAAATGATGTGAGATTATCGTATAGTTATAAGGTAGCAATTGTTTTTAAATAATTACATGTTTGTGAACACTGCCTGCTTAGTATTTCTTACAAAACGCATAATTTTTGGATTTAATTGGGTAGTTTCACAGAAGTAACGAAAAGGCTTAACGAATTTATTCTTGTAGTGCAACCTTAAAAAACATCAGACAATACTATCCCTTATCCCTAATGTCTTTGAATGTTTCTTGCAATGGGAAGGAACTGGGTTCGATCCCTGGCGCTAAACATCCTGTCTAGTCTCCGTCTTTGTGTGAAGTGCTATGTTACAGTGCATATGTTTGTGTGTGTGTGTGTGTGTGTGTATATATATATATATATCTGTGTGTGTTTTCAGTTAGCTTATGATATCTATCTAACAAGTTGATATATCGAGGTGTTATTTGCTACAGAATGATAGTTACTTATATACAAAAAAAAGGTGTATAAGTTTTCATGCTGATAAACTTACTTAATTACCAGGGGAAAACATAGTCTGTAAACCTTTCAACGTAGACGATCCGAAAATGAAGTACGGCAATCTGGGAGTAATTAATATTGGAGTGAACATATTGCAATTATATCGTTACATTACTTTTTGTTGTGCAACTTCTATGTTACTAAAGAGTGAATATTCTATTTATTCGACGTTAAATATCGAGGGCACAGTCATCAATGGTTGTGCTCGCGATAAATCAGTCTTCATACCACGCATATTACTTATACCATCAGATTACACACTCATATTAAATATTTGTTTTGCTATGACTGTAAATAGGATCCAGAGCTATCGTTTAAAGTTTAAGGGACTGCCTTAGGATTGCTTTTTACGTGCGCGGCTATATATAGGCCTACTTAGCCAGTTGCAGAGTTAGTTCAACCTGCAGCTTGGTTACCCTATCGCTTCATCGTACATAGTACTTACCTGGTGTAAAAAGAGGTGTTTCAGTTAAAGTAAATATTCGCTGCTATGAGCAAAATATGCGTCAACGCCGCGGGCGGACTGCTAGTGAGTTTGGTAAAATTAAGTTTACGGGCTAAAAATGTGTGTGTGTGTGTGTATGTGTGTGTGTGTGCGGAGGGAAGAGGTTGAAGGATGGAACTAGTGGGCGGGAGGTAATACATTTTAGCACTCACCAAGACACGCAAACAGGAAAGTGATTCCGTAAGCCTACGTTTCCTTAGCTAAATATTACGCAACTACTGACCGGATGAGATTTCCGTATCCGGCGGCAACTAGACAACATAACTTTCTGCTAGGGAAGGGGAGAGGGGTGCAACATTTTAAGCAATACAGAATATGCTGTGGTCTACCTCTGAGACAGTGCTAGGTGATAAATCACTATAAGCAACCTGGTTTATCGCCAGGTTACTAGCTGCCACTCCGGACCGCTACCACGCAAACTCGCAGAACCTTCGCTTTGTTTTATTTTGATACGTGCTTGCTTCGAGTTCGTTTAACGGTTTTCCTCAGAGTATCCACAGTTCGATAGAGAAGGTCAAGGACACTGCGAAAAAAAGGACAGCTTGCTGTAGACGTTTTTAATTGAGGTAGAAAATAACTTTCCTTTGTCATCTGCGTTGAACTACACGAAACCGCTTGCAGCTTCCAATCAATTTTTTCCTTCGTTTTTATACATGGTAACGTCTATAACAGTGTGATTAAACTGTATTATAAAGATGTAATGGTGTCGACTTATCTGTTTGTTCTTGCTGACCAGTTTCGTTTAATAATATTGATGAGCATGATAATTATTTTCATGTCATACAAAATCTCGCCACCGTAACGCATTTAAACAAATGAAAGCAATATTTCCTGATAACACATTACAGCGACACACAGTTATATTTAACTTGTACATTTATCCTTTGGGACACACGAAATGATGACAACTGCTCAAATTTCGCTGTTTAAAGAATACGTAGACATATGCAGCCATACTTTGCGATACGTCCTTTGCAGCAGTACTGAGGCAACCCGAGTTAAATTCGCGTGTTGTGGCAGTTTTGAATCCAGCACTTGTCGCAAATACAAAATGAAGTAGAGTAGGGTGGGGTAAGAATGCGCGGCGGGTAAGATTGCGCACCATTCATTTCTAGTGATTTGTCGTGACAGTTGGTGCAACTGTCACGCTGCAGTGCGTCCCAAGATGCAGCTATTCATGACGCGTGAAGAAAACCTAGTGGAACATGTCTGCTGCTAGAGAGATAGGTGAAATGAAATCAGTTAGTATTGTTATTTATTCTGTTGTTGGGTTTATTGAGTATGTGGTTGTGGTAAACAGAGCTAACGAAGATTCAGTTATTACTAATGAAAGCTTGCTTTGTGCTGCATCCATTAAGCTATCGTGGTATAAAAGTCTTCGTATTGGCACTAGGTCTGTATTCATTTTAATTTCATCATACAATATGGGGCAAGACTGCACACGTATGTTGGGGTAAGACTGCGCATGCGCAGTCTTGTCCCACGCACACAGCCATGCGTAGGCTACGTACGCCGGAAACATCACATTCATAGTGTCTCTGCAGCCACACAGCAGTCATAAGACGCAGTCCCTTGACAAAGCTTTCTTTGGAATACTCAAAAATTATATTCTTCAGAGTGTGATACTTGGAGATGACAAATCATCCCGGTCGTCCAGTTACAAATTATCAGGTGACGTCCATATTCACAAAACCTATGGAAGGGCAGCTACAGCCGGAAATGCGTTGATAGGTTTCGAAGTGACTGAAGTGTGCCCATTGAATCTATACTATTAAATAAAATTTTTAGTGATGATGATATTCTTCCCTCTAATGTGACAGATAAATCTCTTGAGCCTGAGATGAGCGAACATCCCTCTCAAAATGACAACCACAAATTATTTCAGCAGAGCCATGTTTAAAGTGAGAACCATCCATCAAACGTGAACCGAACGTCATTGGAATCACAAGCTAAGCCTTCTACTAGCACTGTATTTGGCGACCCTGAATCATCAGGATACATTGTTGTTAAAGAAATATCACCTATCTCACGAGCTAGACATGTTCACTCTCGCCGTCGGAAGGGGAGGAAGTCTGAAGTGTTAACTTCCTCGCCTTTCAATAGAATATTGCAAGTGCAGATATCTGAGAAAAAAAAAGGACTTTAATGAGCAAGGTTCACCAAAACGAATGTCCACAACCAGAGAAGAAACGACAAAGAAGGCAAGTCAAAAGCAAGAATACAGCTGCCCTGGTTATTCGGAGAAGTATACTGACCCCCCCCCCCTCCCCAAAGATTGTATTCAGTGTGGACAATACTTTGAATGGTGGCACGAAAGGTGTACTTCATATGGAGAAGGGACCTTCACTTGTGATTTATGTTAAATTTTCGCACGTGCTCAGTCTTACCCCATCTGTGTGCCCATTCTTACCCCGCACAACGGGTAAGGCTGTGCAGTTGCATCTCAGTGTTAATTGTTAATTTTCTCACTGTATGTTACTGGTAGATGTATCAGAAAAGTCCTTCGTGTTTGCAAGACTATGTACATTGTTATGTTACTTTATTTGCATCATTTTTAAAGCTTTACATAGTTATAAATAATTATCAAACGCAAACTGCGCAATCTTGCCCCACCCTACTCTAAATACTAAACGGTAGGCCTACAGTTTTTACCCAGTGTGGTACAATGGTAAAATACTGGACTCACATTCGCGAGGGGTAGAGATCGATTCTCGGTCCAACAATTCATATCATAACATAGTTTTCTAAAATCACTGCAAGCGAATTCGGGTTGGGCTCCTCAAGACTGTACAAGGGTTAATATTTTTTATTGAGCTTAGAGGGTTTTTCGTGGTTTTGTGTCACCGCTCAGTTGTAAATGTGAATAAACTAAATAAAATCAAATAAAAAAAATAATTTTCGCACACATTTAACTGCAGTTATGAACGTATACACAGTAAATATTGTATCATACATATTTCGAAAAGTTATTTAAATACAATGTTCAAATTAAGCTCAATTTTTACTTAATTCATAGAGACTACTTGAAGCAATTCCCGTTAAATTTGATACTTCTTTCGCCTTCAATCAAGATTTAATATTCGATTATTCATTCTTGAAATTTTATCTGAAAATTGAAAATGAAGTTACGTCCGAACCAAACAACGAATTTGCATGAAATTTATTTATTTTTAGAGACAGGAAATTTCGCGAAAAGATTTTTGCACCACATTGTTTCAGTGCCTTACGTGCGCACCTGCAAATTTGCTTCGTGGTCAGTTTGGATGCCGTAACACCCAGCGTGTGAAGGTTAAACCCGCAAATCACAGACGTGATGTGTGGCAGTTATCCGTATACTGATTGGCACAGTCGAATGAATAACGACTCTGCACAAAAACACTCTGTCAATAGCCATGAAGTTGAGCTGCAGATGTGCACGTAAGGCACTGAAACAATGTGGTGCAAAAATCTTTTCACCAAAAATTCCCGTATATATACATATATATATATATATATATATATATATATATATATATATATATATATATATATATATATATAATTGTGTAGTGGCGTTTTTTAAAGATTATTTTGATGTACGAATCAATTTGAAATTTGGGTATTAAGAGAAGCTATTACATTTTTATAATTAGCAGCGTATTTTGTAAACAGTTGTTAATCTTTTCTATACTTAATTTTGATCTAGAATTTGATAGCATTCATAAAAATATAACATTAAATGAAAATATAGAACACAATTTTTGACATATCTCTCAAGTGCGTTAGTTTCAAGGCACAGAAACGAGCAGAAGCTAAGGGTCACACTGACAAGCGCATGAAATGCCTCTTCGTAATCACTACGGGCCAAGAAATGACGTAGCATCTAAGCTTGCAGTCGAACCGTTTTTACTAAGTCACTTATTGTAAATACGTAATACCATCAGTGGAAACTCTGTAGCATTGTTCAGTGCACTACTATAGAATGTTCAAATATTCCGTTTCCAAACTTATTGGCAGGGACCGAAACATTTTGCTATTTTAATGACCTTGTTAGACTACTACAACGTAATATGCGTTCTCTGTTAACAGTCTGTAGCGGTGGCCTCAGCGAGCTGCCAATTTAACTTTCTCCCTCCCCTCCCCCCCCCCAGACCAGACAGGACAGGAGTCGGTCATACTTTACTTGCGGGAATATCAGCGGTCCAATTTACAGTCGCTAGGAACACTGATTTATCGTAGGAAAATTTTACTGTCAGCTAGGCTTCAGTATAACGTGTACATATATGACGTTCTTCTTTCGTTATTGGTATGTCCTAGTCTGACTGAGCCAATGATAACTATAATGCGTCACTACTGAATGTTTCTGATTTATCTATACACAACTGCATAACGTTGGCTTACATCTGAAACCTCGTAAGTCAATTTCAGCAAATTTTACAGGAGAGAAAAAATAAAATCTTCGTAGTCATGCTACACCACAGGTGCAACGTTTTTTTTTTTATTTGAGCATGGAAGAAAGCTAACGCATAGTAGATTTAGCAGATTTTAACTCTAGAAGCGCCATGGAAATTAGCACCAAATTCACCTGGGGGCCGATTAAATATCGCCACCTGCTATTTGCACCGACGCAGCGCAACGCGAGTGCAGAGCAAGTTAAACGCTTCGTCTATGACATTACGTGAGTATATAATTCCAGTGCAGCGCAACCTGAAGCAGCGTAGGTGCAAATTTTGCGTTGCACCCATAAAAGGCGATATTTAATCGCCCCCTTGGAATACAAAATTAGGAAAATCTGGACGTAAGAGTTTCTAGAAGTAAACCAACGATAACCTTCCTCTAATCACATAATGTGTAGGCCAATACACTGTTTTGAAAATTATTGAATTCACAAAATATTCCGGCCCTTACTTCTAGGGATAGGTCGAAAAGAAATAAATAGTTATTTAGGAATCATGTGTCGGAAACCCATACTGAGATCCATGCGCATGGTTAAGTACGAGGATCGAAGGAGTATTGGTTATGAGTAGAGCCAGTGATTTTTGGTGAAAAAAATAATGCAACATTTAGTTTCAATGCCTCGCTTTCACATCTGCAGTTCTGGCACGTAGTTATTGACAGCGTGAATTCGTGTAGAGGCGTCACTCGTTTGACTGTGCCAATGAGAATAACGTCACTGCGATATCACCCGTCTGCGATTTGCGGGTAGATCCCAAATTTGTTGAGAGTTACGAACAGCCAATCACTGACCATGAAGCAGAGCTACAGATGTACACGTGTGGAACTGAATCAAAATGTTGCATAATTATTTTCACCAAAAATCATTGCCTCTAGTTATGAGTGTGGTGTCAGTGTAATGACACTCCGCCTCACTTTGTACACACTGTCCTTGAATTAATCTTCAACACAAAGGTTGAGTGACTAATGAAGATCGGTAAATTAGCTTGCATGTTTCCCACATCTCACCCCCATTTGTCTTGTTCCTCTGTGAACTACATGAAAGCTTTATTTAATGCATTAGACTCCAACTGACACGGAGATGGAACTAGTTTCACGAATTCATGCAGCGGCCGCAGTTGTACATGTCGCACTGCACAAGATATAATAGTAATGTTTTATCGCTAATATTTCTTGGGCCATCATACCCATCATAACCTTGATGCTGTAGTTACTTGAACCATACATAGAGTCCGGTAGGTTTCGCGAAAATATTTTTGCCCCACTTTGTTTCAGTGTCTTTCGTGCACACCTGCATCTCAACTTCATGATTATTGGCAGAGTGTTTTTGTGCAGAGTTATTATTCATTTGACTGTGTCAATCAGTACACGGATAACTGTGACACAACACGTCTGTGATTTGCGGATTTAACCTCCAGACGTTGTATGATAATCCAATCACTGACCACAAAGCAGAGATGCAGGTGCGCTCGTAAGGCACTGAAACAAAGTGCTGCAAAAATCTTTTCGTGAAAACTACCAGGTCCTAACCATACATGATAGAATGATTACTGTCCGACACGACATAGCTGTCTACAGACCAATCACACGTGTCAAATATTACAGTAGCATAATAATAACTGGCTCTGTTAAATAGGGTAACAGTACCACGTACATACGGCAGCCAGTAATATAAACAAAGCTCCCGACTCTTAGCTAACAATACAGTTTTCCAACAATAAATCACCATATCTAGCATGATGTTGACGGTGGTTGTAATATCCACTTACTGTAACAATGCTTGTGCTAATGAAATCATCTGCAACTTGTGGTATGGTTTTATTCGTAATCACACCCAATATTTCCTCAACTCTTGTACTTTGCCTGCGCATACTCAGTACTCATTAGGTATGGCTTTCCGCTACATATATATTACCAAAAATCTCTATTTCGTTTGGCCTTCTCAATTATCCCTGTTTGTTTAGAAATGAAATATTTAAACATTCTGTGCAACTAAGTTACTCATATATCTAATTTGTATATTTTGAGGTACTGAAGTCTGAATATATGGATTATCTACGTCAGAGGACTTCGCACAAGTGATTTTTAATGTCTGTGACGTTAACATTCCGGAATCATTCGTAAATTAGCACTCCAGCACGTGCTGAATATTTTCGAAAAAATATTCTTATTTTCTAACGAACTGGAACATATTTTAAGTGCGTACCAGGCGGCTGCCAAGGGGTATGGAAATAGAAGATGACGAGCGAACGACAAGAATACTCAGTCGTCAATATAATCTAAACTACTTATCATAATTCGATGGGAATTTTTGCCGAAAGGTATTCCATTAGCGGACGTTTATTTATACAGCACTGAGCGTTAGTTTGATTTGATTTCGAGTAAAAAATATACGTTATTCAGAAAATTAATTGATTGAAACCACAAAATCCATAAAAAATGGAAAACTGTAATTTATTATAATTTTAGTACGTCAATATCCAGGACTCTATAATAACCAAATTTCAAAATATTCACCTTTTGATTTTAAAAAAAATTTTTTCTCTGAAAACCTTTGTGCGAGTGGTTTACGGACGTTGAAATTATTTTAAAATGAAAACGCAACAATTTTTTAATTTTGATTATTATAGAGTCCTGGATATTACCGTACTAAAAATTATTAATGTTACTGTTTTCCATTTTTATGGAATTTGTGGTTTGAATAACTTATTTTTCTAAATACAGTTTTTAATTTTTTACTCAAAACAAAGCATGCTTCCGCTTAGTGCTATATGAATAAAATAATGTCCGCTAGTAGAATATCTACTCAGAGGAAAAAAAAACCTATCGAATTATGATGAGTAGCTTAGATTTCATCGACGATTGAGCATTCCAGTCGTTCGTTCGACATCTTACTTTTTTATACCTTTTAATACGGCTTCTTTTCTTGCTTTTTGCTGTCTGAACCTTTGGTTCTGTATTTAAGAGGGCGTAATACATAATTGAATGCTAAATGCATTTATCTATAATTGTAGGTTTCTTGAAGCCAATTTGCGAAAATTAAACAATAGCAATCCTAGACAATAGTTTTAGCCAACGTTTTAAACTTAATTGTTTCCAGTGTTATCTGAAGCACTATCTCTGACCCCGGAACCTCGTGCATTTAACTGCGGCGCAAGAGATCACGCGTAACGAATGTGTAATTCTGGATAAATATTTACTCATAAAGTTGGCAAACACCATTATCTAGGATAGTCATTGAGTATTTTATCCACATTGGCTTCGAAAAAAGCGTAGATATCAATTGATGTTTTCAGCGTTTATTTATCTAATACGCAATCTTAAGAACCTCGCTATCGACGAGACGTTTAGCCATTTATACAAACAGTTAACTTTATAATAGTAGCAAGACATGTTTGCCGCCATTTAATTTCATTCAAAGTAGGGCTTTAATTACTAACCATTCATGTTGTCAGGTACGCCAATTAAAGCGGTCTGACTGCTAACTGTTAAGGTTATATTTTGCACAATTTACTTCCTGTGTTGCACGTGCAGTTTGTAGCACACGGTCAAGTGTGGTCTTGCTAGAAAGTGGTGACCTCGTTATTAAGCAGAACGCTGAAAGCTTCACTGAAAACACACAGTTTCTGCATACAAGAATGAAATAACGCGGCCGTTTGACGTGACCGCTACGACGGCTTTACCTGGCCCCATTAGACTTTTTTGTTTGGGTGCAAAGTTTAAAGTAGCGTTTATATTATGCTAGATTTAATCTTGTTCTTGATCTCTCATTAGGGTTCTCATGCAAGAATATAGAACCAATACCTTTCCGAAAAAAAAAGTAACTCTCACAGTATCTTAAAACAAAGTAATTTTTCTTTGCAGCAGATTGGTTAACGGCAGTTGTTGATTTTTAATAGTTGTTAGGCTAGAAAAATACATACACACTGTATTGTATTAACGTATCCTGGAGGATATGTTCAATCAGAGAAGGGGCAACTGATTCTATGTATGAGTGAGCTGATTGTTTTTTTTTTTTTTTTTTTTTTACATGGCGACGAGCAAATATATCCTTACTGACATTTAAACTTAAGAATTTGGCTACTGAGAGGTTGGGCCCGGTGTTGCGATAAGAAAATACATTAGATATTTGAACAAGACAACATAAAATATATTCCTCTATTCTCTGTATAAGTTTTCTGGGGGTTACTAGCAAGCAAGGTTTTTTTTCAAGAAATACTATTATTTGTTTGGATTTAAATTACGTACGAACAAATGGTAAATAATAACATTGCTTATGTGTCAATTTCTTCACAGATTATAACATAGGGCCTATCAAACTTCAGTGTAACCAACATCCATGAACTCCAACACAATGCCAATCGAAAGAGAAAGCAAGTACAATAAAACAACGACATGTCGCTTCTGTAACTACTGATATTCTATGTCTAGACGTCTTGGTAGTCTGCTGTAATATGGCTCACGCGGAGGCAGATAAGCTAACAGAAAAAACTTCTGAGGGCACTAAAACTTCTGAGGTCGTTTGAGACTGGCTTTAAGCGCTCATCAAAATCTCTGCGCTTCACTTTACGAGTGCATTTGACAGCGCATGCAGGCCAAGGGCGCATCCACCTCTAAATTTGGAGGAGGTGGGGGAGGGGAGTGCGTTACCTAAAAAAAGTAGTTACACACACACCCCAAGTCTAAACAGGGGGAGCCAGGTCTTTCCCTAGGAAAAAATTGAGTTCTTAAGGTGCAAAATTGTGCTATTTAAGGCGTTTCCTGAACAAAAAAGTAAGTGTACCACTTAAAATTTTTTTAATATTTTAAGGATAAACTATACATAATAGGTCGAGATATGAAAAATTCGCGTTATTTCTTGCCACCAGGCTAGACTCTAATTGGTTATATACTCGTCCAACTTCCCCCATAGGCAAAATATGCCGTGGTCTGCCGGGTAAAATGCACCTGACCAATAATTAAAAGTTGCAGGTTTGAGTGACTAACGTGCTGTAAAGTGGTCAAACACGTAGCTAACATCACATGGAGGCTACGACCAGTGTCATATCATACATACTGTAATAGTGTATATATAGGACTGCTAGGTCTAGTTTGTTATCAAATAACGCGAATTTTGCAGGTCCCTACTGATAGGTCAGAGGGAGGGGGGCCGCCCCTGATGCAGGTAAGTTGAGAGAGGTCGGCCTCGGCCGGACAGTGACGGGCCGGTTCGCACGTGAAGATAGGGATCTGAGGCTGTAGAGAGAGTGGAGCTGGCTAGTGTGCCGCATGCTGGGGGGCAGTCAGTCTCTGGTGATGTAGTTACGTAACTACAGCGAAGAGGGCGGTGATCAACCCGCGCGCCGCCGCTCCAAGGTCGCCGTCGCCCAAGCTGGCCCTCCTTGTGCGGGCCGCGCCCCTCTGCCGTCTACCTTCCTGCCTGCTCTCGTCTACTGCCACATTTCAGTTATCCACGACGATGTACTCTGTGTCTTCTGGGGCCGGGGTTGGCGTCTCCCACTAAGACGATCCGGGTTCCATTACCGACGGGTCGGTCTCAGGATTTTCGCATGTGGGATTCGTCACGGACAATGCTGCTCGTCGGCGGTTTTCTCGGGATCTTCCGTTTCCCCCGCCCCTTCACTGCGACGATGTTCCTTACTCACATCACGTCACCCCTCACCAGCGCTAAAGACCTAGATGACCAAAATATCTTAACTTCTGTACATTTGGCAGTTCGAATCGGTGGTGTAGCGTTGTCGCATTTGTAGGGATGGAGTTGTAGGCACCAGAGGTAATCTTGGTATTAACTGCCTGAGAACATAGCCAGAGGCCTGAATAATTTGCGTTTTCATCCAGGGACAAGATTAATTGCAAATAACTAACTAGATCCACTATTTTATGGGGCTCAGATTTGTGTACCTTTTGGTTTGAATGCCTTACACATCTGCAGTTCTTCGCGGTCAGTGATTGGATGTTTTAAATCTCACTTGTTGGGATCTACTGGCGAATGATATCAGTACGAAGTCCCAATATCCTTATTCATATTGGCGCAGTCAAAGGAGAACCGTGTCTGAACAAAGACAAAATGCTAATAACCACGAAGCAAAGATGTAAATTTGCACGTAAGCCATTGAAACAAAGTGTGGCAGAAATATTTTTGCGGCAAGATTGTGGCTCTAACAAGAAGTTAGTGTCGCTTTCGCAATTGGCCATTGACCAATTTGAAACGGTCTTAAGAGGCCGTATCAGTGGTTTCAGGCGCATGTATGCAACCCGCATTAACCCCATATAAATTAAGGCTAATTTTAGGTTCGCTATAGAATTAAGAGTATTAGACATATCAACATAACCTTCGCGTTTTATAAGACACCGAGTCGTTCTTATTTTCGGTGTGTTTGCCGAAGTTAAGTATAAAGAATGGTTGCTATGAATTTTACAAAAACATTTTTCGTATCACGTTCATAATGTAACGATTTGTTTTACTTGACTTCGGCAAACACAGCGAAAATAAGAACGACTGTGTCTTTGATATATCGCAAATATAACGTTGATATGTGTATTGATTGTAGGTCACGTTGAACGCCAATTACGTGTATATCAGTGTAACTTCCGTGGTTAGACTACAGCTATTTAGACATGCCTTTGGAGGTGGCAAGCCAGTAGTAAATAATAAAATAGCTCGTGGGGCTACCCCCTTGTACGTTTAGGAGCCAAGGGATATTCGACTTTGGCCAGTGTGTGTATGGGTCTGAGAAGTCGAGACTGCTACCAGATTAATACGCGAAATAATCGTGCCTCTATCCATTAGCTGCTACTCACTGGAACAACAGACAATGAACGAATAGACGGGCTCGAGCATGCACAGGGCATTAGATTCTAAGGCTTTGGTCATTCAACTCGCGAATTATGCATATGGGCCGGTAGTTTTCGCGAAAAGATTTTTGCCCCACTTTGTTTCAATGTCTTACGTGCGCTCCTGCAGTTCAGCTTCATGATTACTGGCAAAGTGATTTTGTGCAAAGTTATTATTCATTTGAATGTGCCAATCAGTACATGGATAACTGTGACACAACACGTCTGTAATTGGCGGGTTTAACCTGCAGACGTTGTAGGTTAAGGCATCCCATCGCTGACCACAAAGCAGAGATGTAGGTACGCACGTAAGGCACTGAAACAAAGTGATGCAATAAAATTTTGCGGAAATTACCGGGCCCAAATTATCCATTTTCGTACCGCGAACAAGCAGCTGCTGTCTGCTTGAATACGCATATATGTTTTGAGACTTGCCTACAGGTCAGCGAACATGCGAATTTTACTGGTCTCTGCCAATAGAATATTTTTCTGTGACTGCAGTCCTTGGACTTACTGCTGGATCGTATCTTGCATATTATTAGTTGGAGAGAATACCTGCAGATATCAGTAGAATCGTTTCACAGTAAACATAGAATTGTACACAGAGGAAGAAGTTTGGCACAGTCAAACATATATACGTTTGAATATGGCCAAACAAACGCATGAAACTTGAATCAATTAAATATTTGGCTCTGTGGCGTATTAATTTCTCTCAAGAAAGGGGTTTAGTCCAGTCAAGTATACAATTTGTTAAACAGCGTACTAAATATTTGACGCCTTTTATGAACTGTTCGGTCAACAAATATAATATTGCATGACATGCATATTTCTTCGCCATATTTAGACTTGCTTATTTGGTTGACTTTCACCAAACCTTTTTCCCTGTAAGTCAGTGGTAAGAACGGTTCCCCTGGAACACGTCCACCTTTGCCTCTGGTTCTGAGGGCTTTATATTATTTACAAAATGTAATGTCAGTTACACTTCGAGGCATCGTTTACTGCACGACAGTGGAATAGACATGAAGGATTTATTTTAAAACTAAAAATGTCGAATGAGATTGCATGGCAAATATTTAATACATAACAAGCAACATTCCTCAGAGCGGTCTGAATTTGGTTTATTCTCCAACTGTACTCAGCAATGGCGAAGCGTGAAGGACTAAACTAGCGTGTAGTGTTTTCGTAGAAACCGTTTTTCAACGGGACGTCAAGCGACGGCCCTGTTATTGTGTTTGTGGAAAGTATGAAGTAAAGTCCAGTGCAGGTTTCTGCGATTTGGTTTTCCGATTACGGTTGACATTTTCTCAACTACAACAACGTGAAAAAGTCATTTTTAGCACTTTTAAGAAGCTTGAAAAACATGTTTTTAATTAGTGTACAACATAGGGACACAGTTTGAGTGTGTCTTCTTTTCGTAGATAAACTTTTGGAAACATTTTTAATAGCTACACAAGAAAATATTCTTACTGTAGCAATGGATACTAATAATATCTTGAGGTATATGAACAAACTTTTGAGAAGATTTTCCCGTGGATATTGTAGTTAAATATAAAATTATTTTCTCTCGAAAATGAAAACTTTCATTACAAAACATCGTTTCACTATAGGCAACTATTGATGCTGTAAGTCTAATCGTTAATACTTCAAGTCATTCAGTTTATTTCCATTCTTTCCCTCGTTGACAATGATACGACGTGAAACGCGTGTTCTGTAGAAGGCGTTACAAATGCCGCATGAGTGCAGTCGCCACTCTACCATGCACTATAAGTAGGCCCGGTAGTTTTCGCGAATAGATTTTTGCAGCACTTTGTTTCAGTGCCTTACGTGCGCACCTGCTTCTCTGCTTTGTGGTCAGTGATTGGATGCCGTAACAACCTGCGTGTGAAGGATGAACCCACAAATCACAGACGTGATATGTGGCAGCTATCCGTGTACTGATTGGCACAGTCAAATGAATAACGACTCTGCACAAAAACACTGTCAATAGCCATGAAGTTGAGCTGCAGGTGTGCACGTAAGGCACTGAAACGAAGTGGGGCAAAAATCTTTTCGCGAAAATTACCAGGCCCTAGCTATAGGCAGTTTAACGACTTTTCTTATTTCCACGCATCAATGCCGCTGTAACGCACCTGCTTAATGCCAAACAATCACCCCACGTCAGCCACTCGACTACCGAGTGTCGCACATCTAAAGTTTAAATGTCTTCGTTACTTTCAGTGACGAAGCGTGGCCCTGTTTAAAGTGAAGTGGTACTAGATCCGAATTTACACTCTGTGCACTTGACTTATACATGCTTGAATGAATCAACCAATGAGACTATTATCCTATTACGTTCCTCTTCTCTTGCACGCTACTGACAGCAGAGTGCATCAATCCCTACCACCGGGTGTCGGCGTCGTGTTTATAGGCCAACATTGTCCTGTATCACTATCTGGCACTGTTTTTCTTTGCACACAACAGTTCCATAGTTAAACGGCATGGCTTTCAGTTTGTGGAAGACTCGCTGTGTAGTCACTGTCAGGTGTCCCACCATGAAGCACGTGGGATGAAGCGGCAGTAGTGTTTCAGCGCATGCAACTCTCTCTTCTCTACTTTGACCTTGTGAGGTAACTTCACTTAATATTCAGGTATTTTTGTTGTTAATCGAAGTAAGTTTCAAACGTACACTAGAAGAATTAAAGGAATTATTTAAACACTCGGCTCCAATTTTCTATTTGTTCAACAAAATACCAGAAAACTAATATTGTTAATGGGTCGAAGTAGCTCCAAGAAGAGTCAAAGTAACCGTGGTTTACAGTATGACTTTACCCTGGTCGCTGCACGGCAGATGGTAAGCAAATGTGCTGGGTGCACTGTCAGCAAGGGTGTTAGTAAGCGTACGCGCTGTTAACTGTCGGTCAGTTCAAGTCCTGAGCAGCCAGAAAATATTGGTAACTGGGAGGAGTAACATATTTTTCCAAATCTATACTAGGTTTTTGGAAATAATTATCTACGGAACCTGACGAATCTCCAAACTGGATGAAAATAAATGGTGGAGTGGAGAGGTTTGGCGAGCCGAATATGTACCAGAAATCATGCTGTGTAACTCCCGGACATCCGTTAAATGTTTGTCAATCATTTTGAAGGTAATCGTAGTTTCTGTTAGAGGGAACCCTGCTTCCCAAACGATTACGTTAAAGGACACATTGCTTACTCTATTCAGAATATGATAGAGAACCTTCCACCATCCTTACTGCTGCCTCGAGTTCCTCGAGAAACGCATAGTCACACCAAATATATTTCTTTGAGCGCTCCTCCGTTACCTTTGCCATCACTCTGTCTTCTCATCGACGTCACTTGTAGCTTCTGGACGCTCCCCTTCCCGTCATTTTCGCTCGACTTTCTCCTGCTACGTCGGCGATCGCTATGCGCTGTCACCCCATGCTGCGGCGACTGCTTGCACGTACTGAAATGACCATTTTCCCTTTGGCAGGAAAATGGCATTTCATGAGACATAATTTTATGTATGTGGGCGCTTTAGTTCCGCGCCTGCCGCAAGGAGGGCGCCAGCACACGTGAGCGTTGTTTTCGGTGGCGGCCACCAGGTGTGGTCAGGGAGGGAGCGCGCGCGGCTGTGGAAAGGAGTTGCTTGCGAGTCGCGGGAGAGACAGGCCGACGTGTGGTTGGCGAGTGACGTTAGCCCGAGAGGAGTCAAAAAGTTACATTGCGCGGCGC
>PNEQ01092666.1:0-14746 GCA_003012365.1 Medauroidea extradentata
TTCACGGTCAGAGATTGGATGTTTTGACATTCGTGTGTCGTGGGGTTTTACACGCAAATCACAGACGTGTGGTGTTACAGTAACATTATTGTGATTGGTACAGTCAAATGAGAAACGTCACAGTTCAAAGGCACGCTGCCAATATATATGAAGCAGAACTGCAGACGTGCACATAAGGCACTGGAACAAAGTGGGGCAACATTCTTTTCGCGAAAAGTTCATGTCTCTAAATATTATATATTTACGGCAATTGTTATACACTGCGTACACGTGTATGTATGTAAAGTTTGGCTCACCATGAAGTTGATATGGGTCAGGTTAAATTTTCTTTGCGTCACAGAAAATTTCAGTTATAGTAAACGCAGCAGTGCTTTAAAATCGGTACAGGTGATATTTTTGCTTCCTTTCCCACCTCAGAACATTCACGCAACACAATGGTAATTTAAGAGCGTGTAGTAGATAAATTAACGCTAAAAACATAATTTTTATTCCATACGTTTCAGAAAGTCAGAATGGTAAAAATTACAAAAACAACTACTTTAGATAACCATATTAGTAGCCAACTTTACGAGTAAACGTTTGCCCAGAGTTATGCAATTGTTAAGCGTAATCTGTTCCACTGCAATTAAATATTAGAGATTCGACCACCCTCTTAAAAAATACGTTACTCGAGGAAATATAAAATTTTGCTCAGAAAGTTGGTAAAACCTATTGTCTAGGAGTATCCCCCCCCCTCCCTCCCTTTCGAGGATCCCTGCCATTTTAAACTGACACTTTTAGTGCTGAGTTAAGTACCATGCATAGAGAAAATGTTTTTTGTCAACATACCCTGAAAACGCTGTAGCTAATTGCAACATATATGATTCGATGATATACTTCTGACACACAACGTAGCTGTCCGCAGACCAACGACAGGCATCAAATATTACAATATCGGGATTCTTATTGGATCAGTCAAATAGGGTAACAGTTCCAAGTACAAGCTAAAACCAGTAATATTCTGGTGAGCTAAACGTGTGTTGAAATCCAGTAAACAGTCAAGTTTTTCCGCGATAAACCATCATTAGAGAGTATAGTATATGAGCGAGAATTTTTCGTGCCAGACTAGCCTTGAAAACGCTGTAGTTTATTGAAACGTGTGATGACTGGGTGATATACACCTGACACGACGTAGCTGTCTGCAGACCAATAACAGACATCAAATATTACAACAGCGGGACTCTTATTGGCTCAGTCAAATAAGGTAGCAGCTCCACGTACAAGCGAAAGCCAGTAATCTTTTGATATGCTGAACGTACGTTGAAGCCTAGCAAACAGTCAAGATTACCCGCGATAAATAATCTTCTCTAACCATCATCTCTAACCATGCCCTCTTAACGAGCGTCATGTTAACTTAATAGTTAGAGGTACGTCAATTTCGCAAATACATTCCAGGTCAGGTTGAACGCCAAAAATGTATACTTCATAATCACATGTGTGAATAGCTGGCGGCTGTCACGAAACGCATTTGACTATTGCAAGCCAGTAGTAAATAAGGAAATGTTTCATAGAGCTATCGCTTGTAATGTTGTAAGCCAATGAATAATCGACTGTATCCAGAGCGTGTACAGGACTGAGCAATCTAGGCTGCTGCCAGATGAATCCGCGACATTGACATACCTCTATTAATAGTGTATGGGTCTTAATAGCAACATTACCGTATAATGCGAGTGTAGCCGGGACTAAGTGCGCGCACGACGACGACAGATGCCAGCTGCAGCACTAGGTCCTAGCACAGCACATCCCAGCATGCACCGCGACCTGACTCACTCGAGGCTGACGACCACGGAGCTAGGGTCCAGGAGCCGGCGGTCGTCGTGACGGTGGACGACCGAGTGCGAGCGCCGGGACGCCGCAGTCTGCACACAGCAGGAGAGCTTATATCAGAGCCAAGGCCGTTCTCCCGCCAGCCTCATGACGTCGCCACTACTACGTCACGTGCAGGTGTGGGGACAAGGTCGCCAGCAACACGTAGCTACTATATCGCCAGTATTCTGCAACTGTCTAGCTGCCGAGCTGGAGAGGAGGGCTGACATTTTGGTGTATCTAACTTCCCGTGTTTGAGGCGGCCATCTGCCCAGACCGCCGAGTGATGAGCAGAACTTCGGCCGGCACAAGTTTATTCGAAAACTAATTATTGCACGCCAATGACGTCTTCTTAGGTACATCATTCAACGAACGTTGTACGTGGTCAGGTCCTACATTAATGTTAAAAGCTTGAATTCTGGCGGCCGATGATGGCGATTGCGGTCACTTTCATCCAAAACAATCGTGGCATAAAAAAATATTTTGAAGAGTATAGGCGGCTTCTCCGCACATTTATCTAAAATATTACGTCATTAATGGTTTTCGTGCAGTCATATTTAATTTACAGTAATTTCCCAGCCACAAGCATTCCTGAAGGCGTATCAACATTTTTGACATTTCGTGCTCTAAATGTTAGTGTAGAACACCTTTTACACTGTTAGGTAATAAATTATTCCCTCACAATCTGACATTCGTTGGAAGTGAGAAATGACACAATCTTTCTTCCAACAAATGTCAGATAACACGGAAGCACGGCCGTAGAAGAACAGGTCTGGACACTCGCCTGGATATTTGACCCCCTTGTTGTTTGGCTGTAGTTCACCAAGTTACCGAGAATGTTGTTTTATATTGGCGCTGATGTTACGGCGGTCGGACTAAACTCCGCCCACTTACTTTCCGCTAAGATAACCAATTTATCAAAACGTATTATTTATCAATTTACGAAATACTTTCTTCGCTCACAATTTTAAGAAAAGGCTCCAGAAATCTTTATTTACTTTATAAATTTAACAATGGAAAAAAGTGGGCGGAGTTTGAGTCCGACCGCCCGGAAAACAGCGCCAAAAAGTACGGCATTCTCGGTAACTTGACGAACTACAGCCAAACAAGAAGGGGGTCAAGCAAAATACATTGTTAGATAGGCAAGTGTCCAGACCTGTTCTTCTACGACCGTGCACGGAAGTAATTCACTATCCAACATTGTAAAATGTCTAGTAGATTAACATTCAGAGCATGAAATGTCAAAAAATATGTATAGACCCTTCGAAAACCTTGTTGCAGGAAAAATATTGATAATTGCAATAGCCATGCACCATTCCCCATAAACGATAAGGTTACCACTCACAGCATTATAGAGACGAGTCATCGGCGAGAAGACAGAACGCATAGAGGCTATAGGGTGAAGTGTGGTGCGCATACTATGTCACCCCTAGCATTCCGCATATTTTGAACTATAACGCGCAAAATACGTTCAACCAGGTCAGTCTACAACGCTAGACGAGAACGTCATCGCCTTCACACGTGCTAAACACAGCGATCGGTGTTTTCATTGTGGTATTTTTTCCTGTTGAACTTCATGCAACGATCTTGAAATATGATATACGAGATCGAGAGAGATTTTGGTTAGCGCTCAACATCGAGGTCACTAGCGCTGGTGAGGGGTGACATGAGGTGAGTATGGGGCAGCGCCGGGATGAGGGAATGGGGGAGGAAACCCGCAAGATTCCCACATGCGGAAATCCGGTGACCGACCCCGCCGGGAATCGAACCCGGATCGCTTTGAGTGTGATGCGAATGGTATGACAATTCGGCCACCGCGACCCTCTTTTACGTAAGCTGTTACCAGCTAGTCGAGCGCATCAGAAGCTCTACAACTACTGTTCACAATGCGCTTACGTTCATGAGTTGCGTCAGATTATAACGATAATAACGACGTGAAATAAAAAGTCATAACGGAACGGAAACACTCCGATCCTGCTCAGTGACTTGGTCATAGTACAGTGGCGCGCTAGGTGCGTGCGTCATGGTCTCCCTTATTATTTCCTTTATCTGAGCTCCCAAGCCGAGCGAAACGGCGCAATGATGAAGGGGTTGACACAACTAAAAACTTAAGATTTAAGTCACTCACAATAGGACTGAGAACTTTTTTTCCATCCCATTAGATTTGAACCGAACTGTACACAATTGAACTGTTACTGCTTACTGCTTAAGTTCGACAGTTGAAATTGTAGATTTAAGAATTCAGAGAAAAGGTCGGTAGCCCACGATAATATTTGTTATTTGCCCGATATCTGCCGTCTTGCTTTAACCTATAAAATACATTTAAGTCCGGATAATTTAAAGAAAAAAATTTGATTTACCGCGTAATTTAAGTTCTTAATTTTAAATACCATAAAACGGGTTGATTAGAAACACTGGGGTGAATAGAAACACAATTTTAAAGCTGCATTTTCGGTATTAATTATGTTTTAAAAATTCTGTTTTTAGGTATGCAAGTTCAAACCGTTTACAAATACATAGTTATACAGTAATTATACATTTTTTAAGCAAAAGGTGTCAGCTAAGAATTTATTTCTAATTGTGTTTCTATTCACCCCACTGTTTCTAATCACCTCGTTTTACGGTACTAGCCGAGCGTCATTTAAATGACTCGCATTTATTTTCTCATTTTTAATAATTGTTTTTAACCATTGCTTTCGGTAAAGTCAATACACCCAAAAATACAATTGTCAAAGTATATTCATACTAGTTGAAACTTAGGCAGTAACATCGCTATTGTGTACGCTCAATGTTTGTGACTCTACTGTTTATTTCTTAAGCCTACTTTTCACTTATTAATTATTTAATTGTGTAACCTCATCAACACGTTGGACTTGCAATCTGTATGATCCCGGTTCCAGCCATCCTGATTTCGGTTCGCGTTTCCATAGTTTCTCGAAACCGCAGGCGAATGTCGGAATAATTTCTTACCAAATGCCATTCGTTGTCAATAACCTCACCCCACATTCTCTGTCATTGTGTTAAGTTGTATGCCACAGTATATATTTACCTCGCTGTCGACGAGACGTTAAGCCTACTTAAATTAACTTCCAACGCGCTTTTTTAGTTCCTGGCAGACATTGATTCGTACTGGGCAGTACGCAAAAAGTAACTGGAAATTTGCTATCGTTGGATCTATTATTGTAGGCCTACTGTTTTTTTTGTGCAAGGTGTTGCAAAATTCATGTTACGGTGCTTTATGGCTGGCAATACACGTTCAATGGATCAAATAGTCCTTTCTGCAATTCCGGAATGGTTATCGTACGACGTTACACACTCTAAAGTGTGTATCATGTTTTAATACTTTCATACTGTCGCGAAACGCAACTGTTTGCTCTCTACGAACAGTCTTGGTACCAACTACATAAAATAATACATGTATTTCTACGGAGAAACATAAAATAACAGACAAATTACTGAGAACTTGCAAACTATTGTACAACATGGATAAGCGGCAACTTTGTACAATCACGAGACAAATCGTGCAACTCCTGGAGCCGTCTGCCTTCACGGGGTCTCTGGACAGACGATCGAATGACCCGACAAACACTCGACCCTGAGTCGTGTGGTTTGCGAGGCAGTAAAGGGTGAGCTGTTGGTCTGTTAGCCGCGCGCATAAAACAATATTCTTGACAGCTTGCCTACCTTTCGCGGCCTTCAGCGTAGATGTTATAGCAGCTGACGTCATCGTTCGAAGGGATCCTTTCAATACATCTTATGTAGACGTCCAAACTACAATTACTCGTTGAAGATCTCTGCTGTGATTACTTTAAAAACATGTACGTAATACCTTGAAAACTAGAATGCGTACGTTATTCAGTAAACATTTCCAAGACAGTACATCGCAACAGCGTAGCGTGAACTATCTCGGTACGACAGACAAACCATGGAGGTATTAGTCTGTGGAGTGGAAGCCTTTGAGCAAATTTGAAGCTGGCCAACAGACGACGTTTAGAGACGAGGATAGAGCTAGTGGTGGCAAAAACATGTAAACATAGCATTGAGCTGAATTAAAATGTTTTAGTTTTTTGTTAACTACGCATTATGGTGAAAGTTTGTGCAGCTCTTGGCTTTATAAACAGATTCTATCGTTGCGGAGGATTATCTTTGTTCAGGTAAGAAACTTTTATTTGAATTCATCAAGTTTATAAAGTACATACACACAGCGACAGCTAATTCGGTTTTTTAAGTTTCTGAAGCAATTGTAAACTGCTGTGTACGATTCAAATAGAGAATTTGCGCGAATTTTTGTAAAAAAATTACATAATTACATTGCTTTCTGCTATTATTTTGCCGCCCAAAATATGGCGACTCATGAAAAATAACGTCCTGCGCATGCGCAGTTCGAAAATGTTCGAAAATGTTCGGCTTCACACTACTACCATCTATCCACGACGACATCGGTTGTGCGCATGGTTACGACATACAGTACGTCCGCACTATACCACACATCAGTCTTGTTCACAGACGAGGCTACCTTTACACGTGATGGATGTTTCAACACGTGCAACAGCCGTACGTGAGTAGATGAAAATCCTCGAGCTATTTCCGTTCATGCACATCGTCAGTGATTTGTAATCAATGTATGGTGTGCAATCGTGGGTGACCACCTAATAGGTCCGCACGTTCTGCCAAATCGGCTCTCCGGGCAAGTGTATCGGGGCTTCCTAGCAAACGACTGGCCAGTTCTTCTTGACATGTACCCCTTGATGTGCAAACGCGGACGTGGTTCCAGCACGATGGTGCACCTGCACACTTCAGTCGCGTAGCGAGGCAGCAACTGACAGACATGTTCAGTGAAAGATGGATCAGCAAGCATGCCCTCCATTCCATGGCCTGCACGCTCTCCAGACATCAACCCATTAGATTATTTTTATGGGGCCACATAAAATGCTTGGTGTATGCTACAAGTGTGGAACACTAATCTTACCTTTTGCCACGAATCGAGGCAGCCTGCAACAGTGTTAAGAACACACCAGGGATGTTGGAAAGGGTTCGACGTACGTCAAGTGACCCACCTGGCGGCTAACCTAGGAAGTAAAGTACATTGTAAAGAACCAATGCATTGGGTATTTGGGACATTTTCTGTACGAAGTGTTATTTACGATGACATTTAACGAGATTTAAGGAATTGAGCTATACCATGGTAACTAAGCGTTTACGGACATATGTCCATACCACATATTTTCTTTCTTTGTGTGTGTGGAATGTTTCGTGAAAGTTTGGCCATACCTTTTGTAACATCCTGTATATGTTATTGACAGGCAGGGTCACATTGTGAAATAAAGAAGGCCGGTGTGAAGGTTGAGCTGGCTGCTCGACTGGCGAGACATGCATGTCGCCCGTCGTGCCCGAGGAATAGATGTCGTGAGGTGGAATGAGCTTGGTGCTGCGGGGGAAACTGCAGTTCCCCGCCAAAAACCCGCCGACCAACGGCGGATTGCCTATGTGGAAGGCGAGAGGTCTGATCCCTCGACCACCACGGCAGTCGTCTGTGACCACGGCCCTTATTAATATCTTGCTTTAATACATATAACTATCAGATTAATGGCAAAACTGTCGGTTTTTAATATTTTGCAATAACCAATTTCAGTTTCAAAATGTTACCAGAAGAACAATGCATGTATTTAATTCAAACAGCAACAGATCACACAATACATTTCATCGTAGCATTTTACAAAGGACCTAATGAGGGCGAGGCACGTACATTATAACTAAATAATAAAAACTCATCGAAGAGAGTGGTGTTTGCCAACTTTATGAGCAATCATTTCTCGGGGAAACGAACTTGTGATGAATTATTTGTAACGCCGAAATTTTTCGTTAACTTTTAAAGCCAGGTTTCATGATTATTTTTATTTTACTACACGAAAGAGGTTAAGAAAAGGACAGCAATTACAAACTATCGGACTTGGGGAAGTATAAGGAAACTGCCAGTCCAATTTGCAAGCTTCAGTTAGAAATTATAACAGGTTATAAATGCGGTACCAATTTTTGTTTAATTTTGTCAGTCTGGATATACCGAGTGGCGAGAAAGATAGAGACGCTTGGCGCCCTTGGATACTTCGTAAAAACCGTTATTAACAGGTATTTAACGTGATACACTTTTAAAGACACAGAACTTAAATAATTTTGGTGATATTGAACACGTACAATTTTTAAGAGCTTTCAGTGGTCTACCTTTTCTTTATAATTATAGTAATACGTCAAGGTGAACGTTGTGTAAACTTGTTAATTGTTCGAAAATCTTACGTAACAATAGCCTCGCTGTTATCGTCAGTTCTTGCTTTTTCGGAAGGGCACTTTGAACGTTAAAATTTCGGCAACGATAAAAGAGACAATTACAAAATAATTGTAGTTTGATAGCGTGACTCAAAGTAATTTAATTCTTTCCACAAACATACTGCAGACAGATACGTAGCGTACGCAGATAACTAACGTAATTTATCTTTGTGCGAATTAAAATTATTACATTCCTAACATTAGCGCTTTCCCCCTCTATTATCAGTATTATAGAGGATAAGTAAACTTAATTTTAAATTAACCATCCTAATCAATCTTAACTTAACGTAGCCTAAAATAGACTTGCAGGATCAGAATTTACCTAATACATCCTAAATTAATAAAAAATAACCTTAATGATCATGTAGCTTTTAATTAGATGTGCGTACATTTATTCTGAAATTCATAGACTCTACAATCTAAATGAACGTCCGATCTTTAGTGATGAATTATTTCTGATCTCATCCACGTGATTGTTGTTGGTTCCCAGCACTCGCATGAACTAAAATATAATCTGAAGAACACATTAAAGACAAGTTAAAACGGAACGTCCTCGTTGCCTAGATTGTCTCACGAATTTCTTACCGTGCGAAGAAAACATATATAATTAGTAGAGGCTGGGAAAATTTTCGCGGATTCTGTGACCTTTAAGGTAACCTCTAAGAACATTTGCGTACAGGCAACAGCTGCTCATTGGCTGCTCGTTGTCATATCATGTGATTGGACTGCATTTAGTTGCTTCTTGGTTATTGGTTCGGCGTCCTCCTCAAGATTTGTCAATAGTCAGTTGTGGAAGTGACACCAACTCTGGTGAATCAAATTATTGTGGAATGCACGCAAACCAGTAGATCAACTTATTCTTTGACGTGGGTATAACATATCACTCGATCGTTAAACGTTAATATTTTATTGAAATTCCTGTGGGCGTGTCACGTTGATAGTCACTGAAGTAGATGCAGTTTGGCAACAAACAGTTCATTATTTTATGTATAGTATATACCGAATATGTTCAAGCTGTAGACATTAATTCTTACATATTTATAGTCGTACGTAACTATTTTGACATCCTGTATTCCACATACCAGAAGTTCACATTGATAACCGTTGGCCGGTGGGGTTTTCTCGGAGTTATCCCGTTTACTCAGTCCTTGTATTCCTTCGCTGCTCCACTGCAGGGTCTCGCCGCATGTCATCTCTCAGAGAACAGCAGACACCTACAAGCTCCCAGGTTGAAAGTCTGTATCTCGGGGTATGATACTCTGTCCCCTACTCGATACATATTTATTTTACGCCGAAAAAATAATGTCATGGACGTCCTTCAAAATTCTAGCTCCATTATCACCTGTTAAAACGATTTTTCATTTAAGAAAAATCCATGACGAAAATATGAAAAATTTTTATTACTTTCGTCAATGATTTTTTAAATAAAAAATATTTCTACAATAATTTTTGTTATCAAACAGATTAAAGTGTGCGTACTTATTTAAGTCTTGGAAACTATAACATGTGACCATATGTCAGTTATTACACTGATAGGGACTTCAAATTGCGTGGAACGATAGACCTGAAGTTTAAATTTTATAGCCCTCATTACGTAGACCTGCTCGGAGTGATAATAACAGTACGGACACCAAGCCTTGCAGAAGAGGTGTTGGAACTAGTTCAGAAAACACCGTCTATCAGCACACTAGAGTCTAGCGAGAGAAATTCAAGTATGTCTCAAACGTTGCGCGTGAGCAAGAGGGAGGGAACTTTAACTAACTAAAGATAAAATCTTTAAAGGGGATCAGTATCTGCCATCTTCGAATTCTTCAATTTCCGCTCTACGTTCCGTGCAGTGAGATTTATTAAAATTTATTTAGATTTGTTACAATTTATTAAAGTTTCCGGTCTGACAATATTATCAAATCGTCACTCCTTCACTACATGTCTTAGTTTTTAACTAGTAACCTTCCGGAGAAAGAAAGTAATTTTATTTCTACGGATGGTCACATGCATGTATAATATATACGCATGCGCCGCCAAGCGAGTGGGTGAAGGTATTGCTGCGCGGGCCTTGTTTCTGATTGCCACGTTTGAGACATACTTGCATTTCTCCCGCTACTCTGTATTGTAGCACTTACCCTGCACTCTGCTACGCATGTTTTAAAATAACAATTGCTTCGATCGTACCATGTGTGGATGTTACAGACATTACAGGAAGCTGACTTTCCTGTGCGTGAGGAATTCTGTCGATGTTTGTTACGGCAGTGTGAACAAGATCCACACTTCCTACAGCAGATGTTAACATAGAGCTGCTTCACCACAGATGGCTTGTTCAATACTCACAAACACTCACTCATAGGCCGAGGAACACAACCACATGACGTATCCAACTAGCCATATACAGAGCTTCTTAATAAATCTCTGGGCTGGGATAATAAACGAATATTTAATATGGACAAACATTTTACAAACACGCCTCAACGCTGCAATGTGTTTGCGGTCCAGATCTGTTGGACGACATCAGTCTGGATATTCGAGCGGCTATGTGGTTGCAGTGATGAAGCGCCAGCTCAATACGACCTATGTGCGTGACTGCTTGAACACTGCTTTTGTACAGCATTGAATAGGACGGTGAGGTTCCATTGCTTAGTCATCACGTTTCCCCGTCTTAACGCCAAATATGAAAACACTTGGTTGCGTCGCTACTGTACGAACCAGGGATCAACACTGGAGGTCAAGATACAATCTGCATTCCTCCAGACCATCAGAAATACACGTGCAATCTTCAACAGTGTGCGACACAACATGTTGCAGCGCTGCGCTGCATGTGTCGCATACGGTTGTGGATGTTTTGAACAGAATATGTTCTTACCCTTTCCAGAATAAACCAGACTGCAAACATTGATACACATGCATCTTTGTTAACACCTGACTCATCTTTCCGGTCATGTTTCCTACTACCCCTGGGCCGCGGTTGCTGAATGGTCAGACAATTCGCCTCCCACCAAGGCGATCCAGGTTCGATTCCCGGCGGGGTCGGTCCCTGGATTTTCGCATGTGGAATTCGTGCCGGACGATGCCGTTGATTGGCGGGTTTTCTTGGGGATCTACCGTTTCTCCCGTCCTTTCATTCCGGCGCTGCTCCATACTCACTTCATGTCACCCTTCACCAGCGCTGACCAACATTTCTCACTCATTCCGACTACCCCTAGTCATTTGTATCGCCATTCTCGGGTATAAGGAGGCATTTCCGGACTATAAGGTACCTTAGTAAAATATAGTTTAATTTACTCCAGCTAGCACCTATCAATTTGTAACACTTATCCAATGTCACCCTGTAGTAACCCTCTCTTTTCTCTTGAAGCAATCTCTTTCACCCGAACTGGTTGCAAAGACGGAGCCTGTGGAGTGTGCCAAATAAATGTGTGTATAACAATCGTGGTCACAACTTGTGTGCCAGGGGCGTCATTTGGGCCTACAGGGGGGGGGGGCAAATGCCCCCCCCTGGATTTGGAATTTTTGTGTATAAATATATTTTTTGTATTTTTAAATGTAAATAATGCTAACTTAAGGACAAAAACTGAAGTTTTATTATTAAAGTATCTAATTTATACATGCTTAATTAATAAAAAAGATGCAACAATGTCACTGTCGTCAGAAAACAAAATCTTGCCACCCCCCTGGAAAAACCTGAAATGACGCCCCTGCTTGTGTCCAGTAGAAAGATTGTCAAATAAAACAAAAGGACCAGGAAAGTGTGTGGAAGCTTACTCAATAGTAGAGGAGAGACACGCAGGTTAATCCCCAACAAAGAGCCGGTCGACATCGGAGCGAACATGACGCAACCTTCAACGTGAAGCAAGAACGAGACCGTCTGGCTTTCAGAACTGTGACGTGACGTGGATGTAAAACGTAGCGCGTAAATAAATACGCGCGTTCCTAATATAGGCGGTTCGGGATAAAGTGAGCACTCAAAGAAGCCCTGCTATATTTATATTTTCAGCCAATTCGTATCTTTCCGCGCGTAACGGCTAACGACGGGAAAACTTTTAACATGTCTGGACACGTCACTTGAAGTTTGCGCGTGTAAGCCAAATTGTGCAGTCAGTAGGAGTTCATTAATTATATAAAGTACAAATATGTCTCTTTCAGTTTATTTTATTTCAGTATTGTTGTATTTAATAGCAAAATACACGGAAATATGTTTGGAAATTCACTGCCAACCATACAAAGAGTAAAGAAACTATTGTTGAGTATTCTATAACGACTAGTGAAAGTTTTCAAAGATTGAGTTTTAAGTGCTCACCTTATCCCGAACGACCTATAATTACACCGCACAGGAAGCTAAATTAAAAGTATGTTAATATTTGAAGTAACACGTTTGCTTTTATTATAAAAGAGAGAGAACATTTCGAGTGTTTATTAATGATAACTCCCGCTTTGGCTGCAATCAAACATAGGCCATCCACAAAAAGTGAGGACTTTCCTAGGCCCTCCAAACAGGCTTCAACAACTAATAAATTGCGGCTTCGGACGATAGCTTTTATGATCGATGAAAAGTATAGTCTTTGTTTGTTAGTAACACAGCAATGTTTTTACTAACATATGCCAGAAATTTAGAAATTGTAAGATAATAAGCATGGTCGTGAAAAAAATCTCATTTTACTATGAATAGACTATAAAAATAATTGCTATACTGGAGTTGTGAGCGTGACCACAAGAACATCCCCGTAATCGATTTCGGTAAAATAATTTCAACACTTGAATTAAATGAAAACCAGTGCAGTGCAAAGTGTTACGCAATCTTTACCTTGCCAAGGAAATCTTATTTTTCTAACGTTAAACACTTCATTCTTCACTTTACAAACTTAGGGAGCATAAATATCTAACTGTCTAATGATATCAAATAACCACTAGGCTCATTGGTTAGGGTTTTTGACTGGTGAGCCAAGGTAACTGAGTTCGATTTACGGCTGGAGAGGAAAATTTACAGTTGCTCCCCCGGGTTCATGTCAGGGTGTTGTGTTGTTCCCTCCCCCCCCCCTTTTTCGGAAGGCAATGGCAAACCACCACAGTATCATCTTTGCTTAGTATTCTCGGGGGTTTCCCTTGAAGATCAAACAAGACTCGGGGTTGTACACTCATCAATAAAAAATTAATAATCATTCCATTGACATTAAGGAACATTTCGTTATAACAGTTGTCCACTAGAATTTTTAAGAACCGGACAGCAACAGCAACACGTATTTCAATGATTTCTCATACTCCCGTTAAAGACAACACTGGTGGGATGGCGGCTGCGTGGTGGAAATTTGCCAGCAACCACTGAATTTGGCTACACATAGAATTGCACTTAAAGATTAGCGAAATTGAGGAAGATTCGTGTTTGTGCTCACATAACACTTGAAGATCGGCAGCCTAATAGGAAAAACTCATTTCAAAAAAATAAATTACCGAATGTATTTTATATTCATTTGTATTTGTTGGCACGACTCAAGAATACCATGCATCTTTCAGGAGAGCAAAACAAGATTAAGGCAGCTTCTTATCCAGTGATGTGTGGTGAGTTGTTGCATGGTATGCAGATGATCAACCACAGTTATACAGTCCGGTGCACGCAGTAGAATACGGTGTCCAAACTGGAGCTGGACCTAACTAAACGTAATGCGGCCACTTGTTAGATAGTTGTGATGCAATACTTACTCGCGTAATTTAACGTCAGCGAAGTCGCTACATTTTAGAGGCCACTGAGTAAGGAAGGAAGCTGTCGGGTACAGCTGAGAGCAAAGACTTGCACGTCTTACAACTATTCATTACATGCCATATTCCCAATCAATGAGGAGCAGCGTTCCAAGCAAAAACCTAAATGTTTGCGGAAGTAGGAACTACGACAGCAACCCTCCGGTAACAACAAATGTCCACCAATGGTGCGTGCAGTGCGATGAAATGTGTGCCACTACAGCAAGTTGGTCACAGAGGCAATTTATCACCAGATGGTCATCGTGGTAGCACTATCGCCTCCAACGCTCGCTTGTTTGTGCTCCTCGAAAATTCAGGGCAATCCTTCTTAGGTGAGTAAACCATAGAGTAAAATAGGGTAGACAGGGCGTCCATGCTGCTCGCATAGCTGTTTGCTTATGTGACTGTTGTAAAATATGCGCAGGAGATTTGAAATTGCATCCAAAGCAAAGATTTTTTTCCAGTAAACACGAACTATGGAGATATTTTCGATAAAGCGATTGGGAAAGTCGGGAAAGTGTTTGGTATCGCAATATTATATGTATATATGCATATTCGTATGTGTATATATATATATATATATATTTATTTATTTATTTTAAATAGCTGTGGTTTATGGCAAGTTATACGCTAGTAAGGCGATTATTTGACAGAGTTTAACTGTTTACAGACGTATGTAGATTATTTATTAGTGGCGTGCCCAGTCAAATAGGAACAAACCAATAACGACAGTAGAACGAGGACAGGTAAACCCTGCATTTGGATGCAGCAAGCAGTCAATTTTATCCCGCGATAAATGTATCCATCCGTGCGGTAAACGGCCCTACAACAGATAAACCTGTCGCACTGCATTAGC
>PNEQ01092666.1:14846-27912 GCA_003012365.1 Medauroidea extradentata
TTGCGTAGATTGAATCTGAGTATTCAATAAACATCGTGCTACTAAATTGTACTTTCATCATTTACTGGTAATAGTAATCCCAGGGTGCATCTAACAATATTTATATTTGGTGATTTTCGCTCTTCTCTTCTCGTACCCACGACACTGAGGTAAGAGCTCGTAACTCTATCACTGAACTTTCAGCTAGCCGAGGACATACAGAATCCAGCAATATACGACGGATGAATCAGAGGGCGCGTTTGTGCGAGCACGTGGTCAGCGTAGGTACAACGAGCACGTGGTATGTGTGTGAAGGAGAATAGTGCCACCACAATGGTTCAGCCAAGTACCATTCGACACCTTGAACTTGGATATACCGTAATGAAAATTCACTAAAATTACAATTAATTTCACAATTGCTAACTGTCGTTAGAACAAAGTTCCACTGCAGATTCAAATGTACCGTACTTATCTGAACATAATGTTATGTTTTTGTTCCTTAAAAGCTGTATAAAATTTGTTCTTCGCCTAGCATTTGCAAATGAAACATTTTGGTTAGGGTCTGCAGTTTTAACATATATTTAAAGATTAAAACTGATTAACAAAAAACAACATTCACAGTTATTTCCATATAATTCCCTGACTTTTCCTACGCAAATTGAAAATTTTTCCTAACCATATAAATTTTTTTAAATCTCAAATTTCTATACTTTTTTAAAACAAATAATTTTTTTTTTCATCCAATTAAATGTACTTTGCACATAGTATGTATATGTTTAATGTATTACAAAATATAACACCAACATTGTTTTTTAAACAATTCCTGCAACAGGGCAAGTTAAAAATCATATTAATATTTTACGGGTATACTCCATTGCAGCAAATTGTGTGACACAGAAATCCAGAGAAAACATGCAGACAAACAGCAAAGTAAACAATCAAAAGCATCCTTTTGGTTGTTTACTTTTCTGATTGTCTGCATGTATGTGTGAGACACCACTTGCTGCATTATCGTATGTTCAAAATACTTCGATTTATAACATTTGCATGAAAAATTCAGGCCGTAGGAAACACTGATTATGTAGTGAACACATTAACATATTTTGTGTGCTCTATTTTTGCAAGTATATTAAGTAGGCTTTTAATAAAGTAAAAATTACAACTGACAGTTACACTCAAGTAGAGCTAATACATTTTGATGGTAAGAAATTTACAGTAACACCAAACTCATGGCTTCTCACATTCGACAAATTAAATGTACAAACTTCATGTACTACACAACTAAATGTTTGTGTATAAATACATATTCTTACCTCTGCAAACAAAAATTCAGTTGCTTACACACTATTAACAATATATTTTGTATACTGTATTTTAATTCTGCAAGTTGAACTAACATAAATAAATCAAAATTACAACGGTTACAAATCTTACATGATTCATTTTAATTGCTTGCAAACATTTAGTACCGTATATTACCAAATTTTTGGTTTATTGCATTGGGCAAATTAAATGTACAATTTCATGTAGCACACAACTAAATTATGTGTGAGGAAAATTTTTATCCCGTAAAAAACTTATTTCGTGGATTGCATACTACCTACGTTCAAAAAACACAATACCACACAACAAGGCTACACAAAAATATTCCTTGAAAAATGTGATTTCATGAGTACTATAGAGGTATTTACAGTGAGATCCTGTTAAGTATGCTTGTGACGGTCACTGTGTAAAGTAGTTATTTTGTTAACTGTTTTTCGTAACTCTACAACCTCCTAACTCACCCCCTTCCCCTTTCCCGGTTCCTCTTCCATCTCCAGTCATAAGTTCTTCCACCTTGTCACCTCACCCC
Source organism: Medauroidea extradentata (assembly GCA_003012365.1). Classification (NCBI taxonomy): domain Eukaryota; kingdom Metazoa; phylum Arthropoda; class Insecta; order Phasmatodea; family Phasmatidae; genus Medauroidea; species Medauroidea extradentata. The sequence goes on from PNEQ01092666.1 coordinate 16,678, forward strand.
TCTTATCAACAAGCAATCACATTGCTCTAAAAATAGAATCCCATCCACCCTTATCAGTCATCCCTTCTTTCCAATGGGCGAGACATGTGTGGGTTATAAATTAAAGATGATGAAAACAAAAGAGACAGAAAACAGCATGACAGGATGCAAGTTTGCTTTCTCATACCACAAAAGTTTGCGGTATCATTTTACATGGCAGCAGCTGGCTTTTCATACATCCAGACCAGGGGAGTGAAGTGCACGTAAAAAAACTGACACGCTATCAGCCTTCTGCATCTACAGAAAGCTTCGGGCAGTATAATGTCTCTACCTTCGTAAAATAGGGGCGTATTTTACCCTCCACCCCAACATCAAATTTTAAAATTCAATTTTTCTGCAAAGTGCTATAAGTTAGACCTCTGTGTTCACAGGTTTTTGAGGGAAAATTAAAAATGTAATAATGGAAACATAAATTTAAATCAACAGCCAGACGTCTTCTGATCAAAAGCATACCTTGAATGGTAAATATCACTGACCCTCCCAAAAAAACAACAAAAAGAGAGAGAACATCAAGCACGAGTGCCTCCTTGCGAGTGCATAGCAAGACTTCAGTAATGTTTGAAGAAAAAATACGGCGAGTGATAATTGCAATATAAACTTACTGTATATCAATAGACAGACATCTTCCGATTAAAAGAACAATCACTGAACAGTAGATATCACTGACCTTTGTCCCAAAAAAAATTAGGAAACAGAGCTCTCGAGTGCCTTCTCGTGAGTGTAAAGACAGCTTTTAATTTTTTTTTTTTCAGAAAACCAGGTAATATATTAATAAAATAATATTTTACATAGATAGACGTCTTCGGAATAAAAATACGTGTGAAATTGGTAGCCACAATCTCCAGTTGTCAACTAAACAAATTGACGTGTGCCTAGCACACCTTCCCACTAGTCCATCTGCTGCACTGTACTTATTCAGTACTGCCTACACCCAGAGCATGTTGTAAAATATAGATATTACCTTTAAAAATATGTTTCTTTCAATTTACTCTTTAATTGCAACCCTTTTCAAGTGTCTTATTGTCGTCGTAATAATTTTAAAAATGTGGTTTCATATTTTGTCTTTCATTTTTAGTCGCCATTATTATCAATTATGTCAGTGTTGCATCAGCTATCCTATGTCTTTGTATCCTTCCGCTTGAACATGATACAACAGAGAACAATAATCCAACATAAGACATTTCAGAATACCAGTAATGTTTGTTATGTTTTTATTATTTTTCCAGCGTCCATTTTGTATTGTGTCTTGTTTAACTTTGTTCTATTAAGTGTTTTTGTATGTGAACTACATGCATCGCTGGAAGTCAGCCCCCCTTAGCGGAGCTGGTGGCGATGCCGACTGCCACGTTAGTGAGTCGGAATCTGACGTACGGAGGAGATAGACGTCTCGTCTACCCCGGGTCCTTCACCAATTTTGCATCAGTCATTTTTAGTTTTCAATAGTTAAGTTTTAATTACCGGAACCGTTTTTGTTGTTGTTTTGACCTGGGGCTCCTCACCCCCCGCCGGCGGTCACGTCAAGGGGCTTAATTTCGCACATTAAATATACTGCCAGCCCAGTGCTGTTTCGCTCACGTAACCTACTAGAGAGGTTTGTGCTCCAGGCCCTCTTAGTTGGCATTGGCCTTTTGCAGATACCAGTCTATTGCTTATGGTGAGTAAACTACGGAAACTATTCACGTCTTTCATTCAAGAGCGTTTTTGCTCACCCTGTTCCTACTGACGCGTAGTGTACATCTGAGTGTGTTGTGGCGTGGAGACTGGCCCTAACAAGTCTCCAAAGAATCCGTCGTTTGGAGGGTGCAACAATCCACTGGTACGAAGCCTGCCCCGTGGTCGTCGACCTGTCGACCCTGGGATCATCATCAAAGGGGGTTTCCTCCGAGGCTTCCGCCGTGTACCCTTATCCCCACTATCCATCTCATCTTAGCTCTCTCTGCTAGCCGGTCCATTCCTTAACTCTGTCACACACATCCCGCCTGACTCACCTACCAAGTCAGTGTCGTCATCATCTATACGTTCCCCCCTAGCACCCCACGTCTAAATTTTAACGCAAAGGTGCGAATATACTGGGCATGCATTTGTAGTAGTCAGTACAAGACACCTATGTTCAATAATTCACCAGAGTAAGATGAAAATCTGTATGTATTTTTTCATTTCGCTATTTTATATAAATTGGTACAAAACCAAGTATGCATTGTCAAAACAATTCCTCAACATTTGATATTAAATTATGTAATTACAGTTATATAAAATTTTTTATGAAGAGTGGTTGTACACAAACGCAGGAAGATGCATACAATGTGAAAGTAGCTGTAGAGCGTCTCACGCTTAGATTGCTCTCACTTTTCAATGCACAGTAACTGCCGTTAGCACTGTTCTTGTTTCGGCACTCGCTGTTGCCAAATATCCTAAAATTTTCACATTGTAACTTCGATCTTAACATTTTTGGATATTGTACAGCAACGAAATGCACATCAGATGATATAGCTGGTTCATTATTTACACCATTTTAATGGGTTGAAAAAATTTTAAAACCAATATATGGAACTTGGTACTGTTTTCATGCATCCTTAAATATATCTCATCATAACTTACGAAGCAAAAGCAAAATTGTATCCGGATTATTATAGTGTGCAATTTAATTTATTTGGATGCCAACGAAGTAATCTGAGGGCTAAATTTTTTTCGTTAGTTCTACAGAAATTTTTTTCTAACATTATGTACGCTTTCTAACAAACTGAAACATCAAAAAGTTGGTCAGTGAGAAACTTTTTTGCTATTAAAGTTAGATGGGGATGAAAGCGAGGAAATTGTTCGTAATAAGCTAAATATAATTTTAAAAGCAAAAACATACTCATAGCTGTGAAATGTGTGGCGTATTATTGTCATGCGCTCGCCATGCACTCGCTCTACAAACTCGACAGCTGAGTGTCACTCGAAGTGTTGGCTGAAGAAAAAAAATTATCCTCTTATCTTTGCTAACTATGAGGTTATGTCTGGAAAGGTTAACAAATAAGATACAGGCGTCTTTTTGTCAGTAGTTTTCTTCGACCAGTGACCTAAACTGGTCCAGTAGTGAAACTACAGTGTCTCGCGGCCGAGTGATTCGTCATGTATGGTGACTGATTTCGAAACAAAATTTCATGTGTGTAATTTTTTGTTAACATTCATTTGTATAGCAGGCAAAACAATAAAAAGTCGTGATATAGGTAGGCTACGAAAAAGGGAGCGAAATATTGTATTGACCTTCTTCGAGTATTTTTCACATACTATTACCGCATTAAGGAAGCTTTAGACAAAACAGGATGTTCCAAACAAATTATTTAAGCTAATTGGAAGGAACAATAGCAACATAGTAAATCAAACTAACATGACAAATTGAAATCATATGGGAAAAAAAAATCTGTAAATAATTCCAGTAAACAAATTTAAGGCAATGATCCTTCATTTCTACTACCTGTATGGCAACTATTTTCAAAATCCTAAATTACAGAAAATATAAAAATTAAACGCTCACACAGTTTGCTTATAAGGTATTACTATGTTGTCTAATTTGTTTCCTTGACAAAAAAATTTATCTGGTTTCGGTAAGTTTTTCACTGACGAAAATTCGTTATTACCTTCAACTTTATGTTTAAGTATTGAAAAACTACATTATATACAGTAAGACTAATTTAAACAATACTGGTTAACATATTGTTCTAAATGCTCTCATTTAGACTTATGATATAACTATCAAAGAAGTAATGGATATGAATGATACGCCTAAGTTGATATCACGGCAGAACATTAATGTACTCTCTTTCGTTTGATAACCGAGCATGGTGGAGCAGTGGTTAAACACTCGCTTCACGTTCGGGAGGACCCGGGTTCGATCCCGGCTCCGGCTGTTCTGATTTAGGTTTTCTAGGGTTTTCCGAAATCACTCCAGGCGGATAACGGGATGGTTCCTTAATAAAGAATGTGGCTGACTCCTCCCTTTCCTCCAGTGTATCTCTACCAAGGCATTGTGCTGTCCGAAGGCACGTAAAAAGTCTAAATAAATAACATCCACCTCTCTCGTTTTAAATGTATTCTTAGAAAAAAAAATCAGTTCCCATACGGCATTGGTTTTGAATTATCAATTTCATAATCATCGACTACTCCAACCTAGTTTTGTCTTCTGACAGATGTTACTAAAATTAAAGAAATTTTTCGTTTTGCCAGCAGTCGCTATAATGATTAAACCCGTTACAATTAATGTAGTAAAATAATATCAGTGGAGGTGGAGTATGGGAACTGTTTCTTATTTAAAAGTACAGTACTAGAGAATGTCATCAAATACATATCTTGAAGCGTGATACTATACAAATTATAATATCAACTGGAATAATAGAGAATATAATTTTTTAAAACTCAAACTTCTGACGTAATGCACCTACCGAACTCTGTAACATTGCGCGCCATAATCTCTGTACAGCAATCTAAGGTCGGGACGCTCTATAGCACAACTATGTGCATAACTGTTCACAAGACGGCTGAAAGCTAGTGACATCATACCCTAAACCCAAGTTAAACCAGATGAAAACGTTATTTTGTGACATCCTTACCTAAAATCATCTAAAATAACGTGTATTAAGTGGTAGCAAGGAATAGCTATCACAGCCAGCAGAGGCGCCAGAACGATTTTGATTCAGGTGTGTGCAAACAGTGGAGGTCCAACATTGTAAGAAAAAGGAGGGAGGCTATGCCATAAAAAAGTCTGTATGCATACACCCCAAGCCAAAAGTGGGGATGGGGGTGGGGGTGGTCCAGGAAAAATTTTGCTTTTAGGGATGCAAAATACATAGTGCTTTATAAGGAGCTTCCAAACAAAATAAATTAAATTACATACAAGAGAAACTTTTAAATTTTTTAAATAAATTATTTCTTAAAAAGTTAATTTAGCTAACAATAAAAATTAAACTTTTAAGCTTTTGGGTCTACATTCCTTTATACTGTATTTACTTTGGTTCTTGAAATATGTAGTAGTCCTTTAATTTTATGAGTTACAAGCCATTTTTCACAAAAATTTGTAATACTAAAAATTTTATATATACACATTACACAAAACTATTAAAGTCAAAGCTACCACACCACAATAAATCACTCTTAAAGATATTTTGTTAAATTTTTATGTTCAGATGTACTACTGCAATTGTTCATTTTACTCACCCCAAAAGACTACTCATATTCATTTGTCTTTGCTTCATTTTGCAGGACACATCTATAACATTCCTAAAATTTCTTTGTGGATGTTGGCCAAAGCTAATCCACCGAGTCTGACCTGTCCCATCATTTTCAGTGGCAGATCAAGAAGTTGGAATAAAAAGGACAGGGGGAAGGGGGGGGGGGGTTATCACATTCATAAACTTGACTATATTTATACCTTAAATTATTTTCTATATTTCAGTAACAAGTTTCATTATTTCATTTATTAACAAACAACATGTAAACAACTGCTTGATTTATAGTAATCTATTCATTTTCATACAATACACGTTTCAACACACCCTACTGCAGGAAAAAAATGCATAAAAAGTTACACTTTCTGAAAACTGCAATCTAATACTTTTGAGTACAGTGTCAAATGTAGAAAAAAAAAAAAAGGGGGGGGGGGGTTACATTTACAAACTTAACAATATTTAAATTCCATATTTTCAGTAGCAAGTTTCATGATAGGCACTATACGTAATTGATTTGCAAACAACAGATTGATTTGCTATAGTATATTCAACTGCATAAAATACACATTATTATTTCAACATACTAATGCAGAGAAATTTGCATAAAAGAGTCACTTTCTGAAAATTTTGAACTCCTGAGTACAAAACACTTGTAAGAAATCTAATACGATGTGAGTGTTCAGCCACTTCCCCATCTTGGTTAAATCTTTAAAAGGTGTTTTTATTTTCTTATTTAAATTTTATGTAAATCCTTCTTAACAGGCTATATGCCATTTTCAGGGTGAGTTTGTCAGGTTTCCGGTGTGATGCAACAGGATTCAATAACCTAGTAATTGGGGACATGCTAATTTAAATTCACCTTTTCAAAATTTAAATATAAAATAGTCAAAGAATTTTAAAATAAAGTCATTTGATTATTTTCCTGGCTTGTTTGGTTTCAAATTGACCACAGTAAAATTTTAATTATTTTTGTTGATATAACCTTTTCTTGTATTTTGACCAATTTTTGAGTTTTGGCAATTTTAGCTTATTATTAAATTTTCCCTGGTGAAGTGAGTAACTTCAGGTGTTGCAAGGTTCTCCAGGCTGTAGGATTTCTGGCGCCGACGTTGTGGTTGATCGCTTGCTTCCTAGAATTCTCTCCATGACGTAGGTTATTGACGCACGTAGGTCAGCCATCACAGAGGTTTCTTAAGGTATTGCGCCGCGAAAGTAGTTCCGCTGTTGCGCACCTTTTGTCCCTAATTATTATATTTGTGTGGATAAAGAATTTTCTTTCAATGTAAAACCTATAAACGGAAATTTTGGAATCCTTTGTGATCTGTTTTAAGGGTAATTTTGCTGGTTTTGTTAAATTTTGGATACTGTTGTATCACTCCGCCGTGGTGTGCTATTTGTTACCATGTACGTTGCCATGAGGGGGCAGTTGGTGCCGGGCGCTGACCCGAGGCGGTCGCTAGTTGTAGGGCAGTTGGTCTATCAGTCGGGTAGTGATGGCGGAGCGAGGGAGACGTCTGGATGTCGCGAGGGCGCTGCGGGGCTGGCCCTGGGAGCGCTGGAGAGACTGCATGAGGCTTTTGTGCTTCTAGAGTTTTTTTTTGTTTGTTTCGTCTGAACATTGTCAAATGGTGGCGGGAAATACGGGGTTTCTTTTTTTGATAAGTGTATGCAGTCATGGCATAGCACTGATAAAATCGCGGGCAACGAATAAGTGTTTCATCATTACCTTTTTTTTGTTTAACTCACGGTCAGACATAGTAACGCCGGACAGCTGACGGGTTTATTTGTGCTTGGTAAATAACAGCCTTTTGTAAGAAACTTACAGAATCCAAACATCTGTCAAAGTTAAAGTAAAAATAAATCAACAGTTGACTGAGTAAGTGAGTTGTTATTGGTGAAATCATGATGGTTGGTTAACCCTGAAAGTAACTTAAACTGAGCTATCTGGAGCACGTCAAGCCACATAACCTCAACGCCAAGTGACAACGAACAATAACAATAGACCACAGCAACATGCAGCAGACGCAGGACGCGTCACAACGAATTAGCTTTGGCTTCGGATTTACTTATTTTTAAATAATACTCTGCACTGTACACGTTGTTACCGAAGCGGTTTAAAGATATGTAACAAATTTAGTTTAATTTCCAGAAGTCTTAATTTAAATTACCAAGATATCTTACTAAATGAGCCTACATTAGCCAATTTAGGGGCATGGAAAGGTACAATGTCGAGCGGACGGCTGGAATATTCAACCATCAATAAAATTGTAACTACTTAACATTCAATGAGATTTTTTTGCAGGACAGATATTATATCAGTGGACGTTTACTTATGTAACACTATGCGGTACTACTCGACCACGACAACTAGTCCCGCGGGGAAAATGCGAACTACAGCTGTGTTGTCCTTGACGACCGCGTGCAACTGGCAAGGCGCACCACAGCACCGACCATAATACTGTGGCACAGGTAGCTCTGACTGTTTTCGCCGCTACGTCTCCAGTGACCTTGTGCCATGAACTCATGTCAGGCGCAGTACATTTCCCCTTCCTGTGATGTGTCTACCTACTACTAGCGCCACGCTTCTTCCCCTCACGAGAGGACTAGTTGTCGTGGTCGAGTAGTAGTATGTTTTACTTCCAAGTAAAGATAAAAAACAGTTTTTTGAAAAACAAGGGCTTCAAACCACAAAATCTACAAAAATGGAAAACTGTAATTTTTATAATTTTTAATATATCATCTTGCCCTCTATAATAACTGAATTTCAAAAATACTCACATTTTGATTTGAAAATAATTTTAATATCCGAAAATCTCTGGGTGATAGGTTCTATCGCTTGTCTCAGCTCCGAGAATTCCAAAAACTGTGAAAATCTAACAACGTAAAAACTTGTATATATGTAAGCATACTTTACGTCGTAATGTGCCCCAATTTTTGATAACACCTCTCTAAAGGCGTTACATTATACCTAAATTTTGTAATATGTAATGATTTGGTACGCCAATGCCCATTAAGGAGCTCGCCTATGTACCAGAAAATTGCGCTGCAGTGTGATAGAAATCCCGCTTTTCGTTCGCAGCTACTAAATGAGCTTCTAACGTGTTTATTTATAGAAAGAAGAAACACTTCAGACGGCAATTGTATTGTACTTTCAAGACATAATGGTTACTTTATTAACGTGACTTTGGGGCCTCTCACGAAAGCCAAAAACCGTTTTTAGACTGACACAGCTAAAAACTTATTTCCCTGATAGAGGCCAACTTGCTACACACTCTTCAGCAGTAAAATTTTGTTGTCACCATTTAAAGTGACATAGAAAATACTCAAATTACGAAAACATAACATTCTAATTGAGGTCTCTGCGCGTAGAGGCGATATTGTTGTTGACTTGCGAACCAGTGCCATCCTTATCGCTTCCCACTCCTATACTTCGACAAGGACAAAAAGTTTGAAGTACGAGGGTCCCTTAAGAGGTGTAATTGTGGTAGTGGAGTTTGGGTGGTTGTTTACAATCGATGTCATTAGCGCTGATGCGATGAGATTGAAACAATTGTATGTTGAGCAGTGACTAAGTGGTATGGTGGGTGAAACAAACGTATATGTTATGCGAGATAAGACGCACCGGTCAATCTTTTGTCTTTAGATTTAATGAATAAACGGAATTACATGTAAAATAAGAATAAACATAAAAAAAATTCCAGTTGCCCTCCTCTAACCCCCGATAGAAGTCAGGGGGGCACAAAATACCCATGTCCCCCTTAGTTCCAGCATCCCTGACAGACAGTAAGTTGCGTGAAAATAAATTAGGAAGTTCCAGGAAGATGCAATATATTGTGAAATGTTCAGCCAATCTCCTCTAACCTATTCAAATTTGTATATTATATTTTTTTTTGTTATTTAAATTTAAATTTTTAATAACAGGCTGTTTGCCTTATTCAGTATTGGTTCATCATGTGTCCGGGATGATACAACAGGATTCAATAACCTAGTAATTGGGGACATGAGTAATTTAAAATCACCTTTCAAAATTTAAATATAAAATACAGTCAGGGAATTTTCAAGTAGAGTCGTTTATTTTCCTGGCTTGTTTGGTTTCAATTTGACGACAGTAGAATTTTACTTATTTTTGTTGATTTTGCTTAGTTTTTGAGTTTTTGCAAATTTTAGTAGTTTATTAAATTTTTCCTGGTGAAGTGAGTAACTTCTTGCGTTGCATTCTTCTCGAGGTTATAGGATTTCTGAAGCAAACATTGTGGTTGATCACTTGCATCATGGAATTTCTTCACGACGTCAGTTGTTGATGCACGTTGGTCAGCCATCTCAGAGGGTTGCCTAGGGTATTGCGCCACGAAAGTAGTTCCGCTGATGTGAACCGTTTGTCCTCAAATTATGGTATTTGTGGTAATATTCTTTATTTATTTGATGTAAAACCTAAAGGTTAAATTTTTGAAACCCTTTGTTTTATTTTATGTTTAAAGTGTAATTTTGTTAGTTCTAGTTAGTTGAGATTGTGTTGTATCACTCCTCCAAGGTGTGCTATTTTCTACCATGTCTGTTGGCATGGTCAAGACAGTGGGATGTTGCAGAGCGGCAAGCATGCCAGTCGAGTGTGATCACCAGGACGAGCAGAGGAAAGAATGTTGAGTATGAGAGCAGTTGTATAGATATAGTGGAGGAAGAGAGATGTGTGCAGGTTGCAAGGGTGCAGCGGGGCTGGCCCTGGGAGCGCTGGAGAGGCTGTTGAGAAATTTAGTCCCAATACTTAATACTTTTCTACGTTTTCTTTCTAAGGTAGTGGGATATCTGGAATTTGTGCCGTAGCTGTGGTCCCATGGCCAGGCGAACTCTGCATCACGCAAAGTGTATTTCATCCTTTTAGTTTTTTTTCTGAAGGTCAAAATTGGACATGGTAGCACCGGGCATCTCATGCACCTTAATAATAATTGTTTTATTTTTGGTTAAAACCAACCCGGGCTTCGTAAAGACTTATGAAGGGTGAAGATGTAAGATTTATTAAAATACACCCCAAATCAACAATTAATAGATAATGTGAGTGTTACTTAATAAAACCACAGTGAAAGATCACACCTCGACATATTAACAACTGAGCTATCCGGAGCCATTCTACATACATAACTTCAACTGATATGTCTGTAAACAAAGACGCATCACATAAACTGGTGCTGTGATCGGGGAATCGTCACTTCTAGTGGCCGGGGAACATCGCAGCCACATTACAACACAAAGTATAATTGACAGTACAGTAGAACCCTGTTATAAAATTTCTCAAGGGAAACAGAGAGCTTTAGACTTAACAAATGGAAAAACTTTACAACAGGGTAATTTTATATTGAAAAACATGTCTGTGGACCAAGAGAAGGTAACTTTATAAGCAGGAAAATGTTATAAGTGGGGTGACATAGGCAAGGTGATGAAAATGTTGCTACACATTGCAGAGATGTGCCGGTTTCAAACAGTCACTGTCACATTTTTTTACTGGATTTTCACAATTTTTGGTTTGTTTTTAATATTGTCACTTGCCATGTAATAACTGCAATTCTTCAAATCACATTTTACTACCATGAATTTTTTTAAACCATTTCTAAAACAAATTTATCAAATTTTTTTTTAAATTTTAATTTATTTATTTTTAAAGGGTTACAGAGAGTGAATTACATACAGGGCTCATAAAATGAAGCATCTATAGAGGGACAACAGTCAAAGCGATGTGCGCAGAACCCAATGTCAGACGACCGTCCCTTGGGCGGAGCTTGTGAAAGAGGAGGGGGTCAGTTGAGCTGTCAGGCTCTTTGTCCTTGCCACAAAAAGAAAGGAAAAGGAGGGGATGGAATGTGGGGTTGGGAACCTGGGCGAAGGTCGTACCGAGGGGAGGGGGAAGGGATAACATGTGGCGCTGCTTGAGCTATACCAACACAACTAACTGAAAACATTGATCTGCGGTACTATGCAGGGACTGCTACTACTACAG
>PNEQ01092673.1:0-19549 GCA_003012365.1 Medauroidea extradentata
AAATAGAAAGAGGCGTAATAAGTCTGAAATACGTGGAAACCAACCAAAACTTAGCAGACATTTTTACAAAGGCTTTGCCTCGTAATAAAACTGAAATGTGTGTTGCCAATATGGGACTTAAAGGAGTTTAATGTAATTTCTGTGTGTGTTTGGAATGTCTCCCTTTAACATTAATAATTGTTTACCCTTTGTAACTTGTGTGCAATTTTTTAACATATGATGCACAACAAGGGGAAGTGTTGTTGGTTGTGCTGTGCATCATATATGTATAGCCTAGAGAATTCGACTAACTAATGATGGCAACACTGGGTTTTTTGGTTTTGTTTTTTTTATGTGTATTAGACGATAATGACGACGACTGTATGAGACGGTAATTGTAAACCAGGGGAAGTTTATAGTTGATTTAAAGGTGTTTGGATCCTCCAAATTGCAGTTTTATTTTAACATAAGTTTTATTCTATTTAATGCTAAGTCTCAAGTCAGGAACACCTGGCATCTATTTCTTTCTGAATTAAATATAAAGTTATTTTATTAAATGTAAACTTATTTAGACACCTTTCTCTATTCCTGTTAGAGTTATTGCCTTCCCCAGTTCAAAAGTTTGTCTTGATAGTGACACATATATGAGGGAACGAACACATTGATGCGCAGGTGTGCAGTTGCATGACATTTCATTGGTTAGGCCAGCTCCAAATCAGTGTGCCTGATGAAACTGGCCTAGCCAGCGAAACGTTGCACAACCGTGCACCTGCGCAACAATGTGTTCGTCCTCTCGTCTGTGTGTCACTATCAATAAGTACCAGCCTGTGAGTACCTCAACCTTCTGTCTATTTATTTAATTGGTTAACCTAGCAGCCAAAGCCCTTATTCACAAACAAATTAATTTTAAGGTTTTAGAAATAAGTGTATCAGCGTTGTAGCAGCCTTGGTCCTTCACTCCTACCTCCTGTACAGGGGAAGCTAATACCAGACCCTGTGTGGTAAAGTTTAACTGAAATCCTCTCGTAGAATAATTAATTGTTTGATTTATTATTCATTGCCATACCTCACTTTCATTTTCACATTTTAATTTATTTACAGCTCGTTCTGTAACAATAAAAATTTGACTATATTATGTTAATTGCTGATGGTATGACAAATTTATGTTGAGAAGTAATTTTTCCTGTTTTAATATTGATTCCCTGTTTAAATCAGTGTCAGTAAGCTTGGTAGACCCTGTACAGTACTTTCAGAGGTGATATCATCAGCAGATACTTACAGTCTTCTTATCTTTGTTGCCAGTGATGACATCAACAGCTACCTTGCATGTTGGACACATACTTCTTAGAGTCCTGCCTGCTGCCCGTCCTTTCACAGACACACTAGTTCTAGTGTGCCACACCAGTCCTGCAGAACTACCTTAAAAATAGAGAAAACAATTCACATCCAGTATTTCCTGCTGTATACATTTTGTCCACTCTCAACTAGTGCCAGTACTACATCTGGTATTAGATGGCCAAAATATTTGACGCAAGATAAAAGTCATATTTTGGTGTACCTCATAAATTAGGTTTTAACAAAAAAAACTGAAGACAATTTGGTTATAACAACAACAGTATATATTTTTTAATTTGTAAGTTGTGCCATGAATGAGTGTGAAAATCATTTAATAATTGTTCTACATAGTAAAGATGTCTAGGTATTTACATATGATTCCATTTGTTAGAGTATGTTGTGATGTTTACAGGCACATGGCCCAGTATTAGTATTATAATTTCAATTTCTTCAATTTTAATTCATCATTGGCAAAAATACTTGTCTTGATATTTTTTTTCGAACTCTAAACAATTAACAGCCCCAAAATTAAAAGTTTCTCTAATCAACTAGCTATCCAGTGAGACAACTGGTGTTGTCTCGGGATTGTTTGTCTTGTCACAGTTGACAACCCTGTGATTAGGGACCCCAGGAAGTAACTAGATTGGTGTTGTATATATCTCCATTAAGTAGAATCAGTATATTAAAGGGCACATTTATTTATCTTTAATAATATTTTAAATAAGGTTAGTTAGAAAACTGTAATATGTTTTAAGTAAAATAAATAGCCCACTAGTATAGCCCAAGTAAAAGTGTTTCAATAAGTGCCCACATGGAGCACTGTGTGCGCAGTCGACGGTGTGTGTTAGACGTGAACACGGGGACTTGCTTAGCAGCGAGCAATGGAGGTAGACGTTGGGGACTGAGCCGTGGTTGACGACGTCGAGAGTAAAAGTTGGCACTGATTGTGTGTAAGGTTGAGGCATGTTGCTTCAGTTATTGCTTAGGCAAGCAATATACATATATTAATGGAAACTCTCGGCAAAGTGTCCTGGTGTCAGCTCACGAGTTTCGGCAAACACCGTGGACGGCGACTTCCTCTGTAACGTAACTTCTGTGATACAACTCGTGAAGAATATGGGACACGAGGCCTCGCGGCAAGACTGATGTGAAAATACGTTGGCTGGATGAACACCATTAATCCAGGTATATGCCTGTAACTGTAAACGAGCCACTGTAATCGGGCCAGACTTTGAGAGTGCTTTCAAGAACGTAACCTTTTGTGGATCACCACAATATTATCGGCGAACTGAATTACGTTGAACTTACTTAATTTTATTTGTGGGCTATAGATTTGAGTATTTTATTTATCTCATTCATTATTGCACTGGTACATAACCAATATATAAAGATTAGTATAATGTATTATCTGGTTAAAAAATAAACAAATTTGCTTGATTGATTTTTCGTCTTTCACAATACTCAGAATTAGTAATCTAGCAAATGCCCCCCCCCCCCCGGTGATGTGCCCTTTTATTATTAAAGATTGTGCAGACATCTGTTAGCAATCTAGAGTGAGGCAATTGTGGTAAACATCCCACGTAGAGGGCATGTCGCCACACCGGGTACATCAATACCAGATTTTAAGATATTGGAGTCATGATAGAGGCTTTAGCCAGGCCTTGTTAACTTCATTGGACATAAAAAATGGTGCAAGCTGCCACACCACACTATATGAAGTAATATTGATAAAAATGTTGTGTGCGTATGTTATTTTAGGATATCAACTACCAGGTCAACTACTGTAGTCCTAAATTAATCAGTAATAGATATAATGCCGCGTTAGATTTAATAAGTACATATTTTTCACATATTTGACTTTAAATTGCCTATTTAAAAAATGCTTGCTTTCAGAGAAATATACAGTGGAACCTCTATCCATCGTTTCTCAGGGGACTGACAAAAAATTTCAGTACATGCAGACATTCAATGGATGTGGACTTGAAATGCAGACAAATTAGAAATGGGACCACAGAAAATGTTCCATAGATGCGGACATTCAATACATGGGGGTTCAATAGATAGAGGTTCCACTGTATACATACATCATAGAGTATTAACACGAAAGTATAGTAGTAATAGGTAGTTGGCATATTACAGCAGAATCCCTATTTTACGTGTACTGGATTTTAGGTGGCAGCAATTTTGAGTGGTCGTTTTAATTAAGGAAACATCAAAAAATGAAACATCACTTGTACTCGATCTTAAGTAGGCATCTATTTTGCTTTGTCATTCTCAGTGGCGTCGGATGCTATTAATTGGGAGGGGGGACAGGATCAATGCCAGAAATATTTCCGAGTTATTTTCCTATAGCAACTTATTAAAGCGAGGGGTCCGGGCATCCTATCCCAGAAAAATCTGGAATTTAGCTTGCTAATTGGTGCTATTTAAGTAGTTTTTATGTCTAAATATTGAATATACAGCTGGCAGAAATTGTAATACTGTATTTTTCTAAATATTAAAACTTAGGGTGGGTAAAACTGCCTATACCGTCCCTCCACCCTGTTCTAGGGGAGGGACAGTGTCCCCCTCTCTCCACCGCTAGGCTGCTTAAAATCAGAGTTCTACTGTATATTGCACCCGTTTACTGTACAACAGACACTGTACAAGCCATAAGTCAACACATTGTATTGGGTGTCCACCTTGAAATTATTACGAATAAGTAGGACACGTAACTTTCAAATCTAGTTTCGCTTACAAGTCTGGGAAAAATAATAATGAAAAATTCAATAAAATTGACAACAGTCTACATTTTTGTATAGCTGGAGCTACAGTGGCACACCTAATAAAAAAAACTGCTATGCAAATTGTACCTGTCTGAAACCAAGGAATGTGGCTGAAAGTAACTAATAACATATACGACCCGCACTGCCTATCACACATTTTACCTATGTTACTGATGTTAGGCATGTCTGGTATACTTAATATGATTTGCCACATTGCAGTTACAAATATTTCTTTAAGCATGTCAAACATTTTCATTATGTACACAATTTTTTATTACTTTATCACATGAAAAATCATATGAAAAACTATTTGCTAACAAATGATTATGACAGTCTCCTCAAGTTTTAATTGCACAAGATTTTGTTTACAGCTACTATTACACAACTAAATGCATTTTTAATAAATTTGCAACTGATGAGTTCTGCTTAATAAGTTAGGTAAAATTTTCATAACATATGGTCATCAGGACCCTTTAAAAAATATTCATGGTTTACCAACCTACATTTTTAAGTACTTTTAGAAATTTCTTATGAGATTATTATACATCTCACTTGTTAGTATAAGCACGTCACCGTAAACTTTTCTATCAACATTTATGAACAATGTCTTGTTGAATAGTGTACACTTATTTTAAAATTCAACATAAAAATTCGCACACTATTGCTGTACTATGAAAATTAAAAGTGTAAGAATGATAAATTCACCTGTGGGTAGAAAAATGGAGAGTTTGAAACCAAGGGGTGCCAATACGCTGAAATGGTTGTTGACAACCAAGTAGTTGCGTGCAGTATGTAATGTCTCTGCAGCTTGCCACATGTTCAGAATGGGGTTGTAGGTGGCCAGTTCATGTGCAGTAGAATGAAACACACTGGAAACAACAATAAAATTATGCTTATTTTTGACGTTTGTAGCTTGCAAATTGTACACCTGAATTTACACTCTATACTTGTAATTTTATTTTGTTTGAGGCACTCATTTTCTAAAATAAATATAAAACTGCCATTAGTGACAACAGGCATTCAAACACTACATTTTAAATTTTTATTCTCCACCTCACTCCCTAAACCACATTCACTTGGGTTAAATACACAATCACTGTAAAATATTCAACATAATATATACAGTAAAACCTCTTTATAACGACCCATTTTATAACGACCACCTGTCTATAACGACCCGTTTTTGGGAAACCGTGATTTTTAATTTCAAATTTTAAGGAAATCAGCAAAAAATAGGTTTTTGTGCGCCGTGTTGCGTTTCTAGTGGTGAGAACTGTACTCCACTCCACGCGGCAAGCGGTGACTCATCCTTCCCCTCTCCTGTCGTAACGGTACTTTTATCTTCGTTTCCCCTCACGTGAGTACCTGGCGCGCTCGGCATTCTCCACTCCACCTTTGTTCACGTGCCAGTGTTCTCTCGCTTGCTGTTAGATACGCTACACGCTCTCTGTTTGCTCTATTATAAAGTCTTTATTGCGCGACTTTTGGATATCTCTTGGTGTTTTACGATTTATGACGACTTATTACGCTTTGATTTTCACGATTTCAATTTGGTAATTTATTTGGTTTGAGTTTGTAAACGACTATTGACGACCCACGCAGTTATTTTGGCTTTCGATTTGGTTACGATTATTGACGAACAACGCAGTTTTTTTGGCTTTCAATTTGGTTACGATTATCGTATTTGTCGGCATATAGGACGACCCCGCATATAAGACGAGTCATGGTTTTGAAAGTACAAAATCTTGAAAAAAAAAATAAATTACTAATTTTGAAATTCCCGACAGAAAAATATTTTTTTCCTTTGCCAGAAACATTAAAAACGCAGTTTAAATATTTTCAATGCATTTATTACCGTCGTATAAACATCATAGTAGACAAATAAACGAATAACATTGGCTATTACTGCTTTCCGCGCGCCCAAGAGCCAAGAAAATGCACTGCGACATCAGTTGCCGGCAGGTGTGCGCGGCTTGGCAACGCAGGACTGAGGCACGCCGCGCACTACATGGCAGCGCCGGGCCACAACAGCTGCTTGCAAGGTCGCATTCCTGTGCGCTGTCGCCAGCCAGCCTAGCACTAGACGGTAGACAGATGAGTGTGTGGTACGGTACCTAGATCCTCGTTTTTTTCCGCCCGAGAGTTGTGCGCTTGCGAGACAAAGGATGTAAGCATGCGGACCTAGATCCTCGTTTTCTCCGCCAGCGACTTGTAGGCTGGCGAGACAAAGTATCTTGGCACGCGCTCCAACTGCATCGATCGCCACTTCGCTGCGAGGAAGTGTCCTTTATTATGAATGACGCTCATCAAAATTCCGTACAGTAAATTTTATTTAAAAAAAAACGGGGCACTCGTTTTGTATTGTGACGGGCAGACTAGGACAGCTGCTGTGGCTGTGGTATTGATCAGCGCATGCGCGCGCAGCCATCTCCGGCACTTATCTCCCCCCTCCCCCCTCATCGTTGTCTATCCTCCCGGCCGGCCGATAACAAGCAAGCAGCGACACGGCACGTAACCTCACAGCGCGTGACTTTCTAAGTGTTCACGGCGTAAAAGAAAAGCCCCGAGAGTAGAATACACTATTGCCTTTTCTCTAAACGACGCCTGGTCATAAATTTCGTTTATAGCTAAGTTTAAATGTACGACTTATTATTGCTTAAGATGACCGAACAAGGACTTAATGCGAAAACGGCCTATTTTGACATATAGAGGTTCTAAATGGGTCCGAAATCTTATAACGACCACCTCTCTATAACGACCCTAATCTCGGGAACCGCGAGGGGTCGTTATAAAGAGGTTTTACTGTACTGTAAATAGCCATTCATTTAACAAACCTGTAATATGTTTGTCTTAATATTAAAATTAATCACTAAACACATATTGCCAGTAATGAAATAATAACAAGCTATTACTGCAGCTGCTAGTCTATTTCCTTAACATCTTGCCTTGCATGAATTACACACAGCAAAGTAACACCAACTGCAAAATAAAAATCATCGGTACCAATCTGTCCTGCAAAAGATTCTAGATTTGACAGTTGTGGTGACAGCTGTTTTTATGAAAACAGCAGTTTTCCTTCACCATATGTAAATTATACACCAACACACTCAGCTGACTGCCAAATCATCCAGTACATAAATGAAAAATATTTTCTCTGGAAACAGTAGTACACATAACTGCCTCCAGAAATGTAAAAACCTACACATTTTTTGTGAGCCAGACTGTACAGGTAATTTGTGAAAATACGGAATGCATTATACTAATCTACATCACTATGAAAGTTGAAAATACCTCCAGTGTATTTGAGGTTTAAATATCTGAGGACATCATAGCAAGTCTGCATGTTTCCAACTCTGGGACTGACATTACAGTGCAGAGTGCATGTGTAACTGCACCAAAAATGCATAGCAATATACTGATTCATCCCTGAACATCTATTGTGAATATTCGTAAAAGAAAAAGTGAGGGTACGTGTAATAATCAAAATACAGTACTTTTATCCTATTACACATTGTTTGTCTCATTAATTATGTCTCTTATACAATCTGTCTTGAAGATATTATCACCAAATATTTTACTTTAGGATCGTATGATACATTCAGTATTTGCGAGTATTAATACTCCCAGTAAATATGACAAATATACATCTGGTAGGTTTAGCAGAAGGAAAGGTGAGGTAGATCATACCTAACATCCATGTCTGTCTGCAGGCTCTTCTGTCGCCAGGCTAAGTCGCCTCGCAGCGACGTCAGACTAACAATTTGGGTGCGGGTGAAGGCCAAGGTTCCTGCGCTTGTAGGGAAGTAATTGCCATTCACCAGTACGACTTGCGAATCCTGGCTGTTCACGTGGGCGCTTAACTCTGCTGAGATCACTGCCCTCAACACTGGAACCAACGTTACATCAGTCTTCACAGAATACTCTGCACTGTGAAGTGTTATTTCCGAGTTATGACAGTCATCTACCTAACAAACTGTATTGCAACGTTTTCAAAAGAAGTGTTTCTCGACAAAATTATTTTAAATGTCCTCAATGTATTAACCTACAAAAGGTATATACATTTCAAACAATCAAGTGTGTTTACATAAAAACAACATGCATGTTTCAACTATTATTTTAAAGTTCTACAGCATTACCAAAGAATTGCTTATTCAGACCCCTGCATATCAAAATGCAGTAACAGGATACAAACAAAACTACGACAACAATTTATGTATGCATTGAGTCATCTCCTATCAGGGCTGCCACTTTAATCCGCGTAAGAAAAGTGCTTACGACAGAAAGCCTGCACAGCAGTTTAGTGCTGTGTGCCTCTCAGCAATGTAAGACCTGAGCTACATCCCAATGTCCTCGTTATTGCTCTCTTGTGTCCAGCTTCCAGAAAGGGGTTGAAAATCCAGATGAGAGATCATCGTACAGGTACTGCCCATTTGGAGCTGTACTGTATTTGAGGCTCAGAAGCAAATGAGCAATAAGCATCACACTGATGCACACACCTAGTGCCCCTTATTTTTTATGCACAAAAGTGGTGATCTTGCACACATGTTACTTTTGTAATGCTGGAACTTTGGGGATTTAAGTGGTGATCACTATTATTTTATTTTTGGAAAATGTGCAGAACAGTTCAATTTAGGGTCTGTGGGTAGTTTAGTATCAATCTGTATGCTAGATTTGGAGATATTTCTCTGTAAAAAAAAAAGCTATTTTAGCTATGTTGGTGGACAAGAAAACAATGTGTTTAGTGCTTGTACTAATGTTTTAAAAGTACTCATACAACTCTCTACTTTGGGAACGAGTGCATTGGGAGTGCACTAAAGGCACTAAAAAATTTTTTTTCCCCTGTAACTTGTTGCAAAAATCATGGTGTGCACTATACACGAGGGCACACTATACACGAGTATACATATACAGTATATTTACTCAGGAAATTTTTTTGGATGCTAATCAATGCCAAGGATAACACATTTGTATTTACAAATAATAAGTTGATCAGGGCGCAAGAATATTGTTTCCAAGTGGCACCTACGCCCTCAGCCATTTCTCAGAGAACAGCTCTTCACAGGCCACACTACATCATACCAATCAGAACACAGTTTAACATAATAGTTTAAACAACCCTCTCAGACACCTTGATACACACCATTGACTTTAGGCATGGGGTGGGCTCCCGCGCACTTTACAACAGTGACGTTTTGGAAGGATCTACAAACCCCTTAAGCTTCCCACTAAATATGTCCCAGGGCAAGTACAGTACTTGTTTCTGACAGTGTCAGATATATAACTATTAACAATCACAAATGCTCAACTTGTATTGCTTTAGGTTTCTTCACTACGATACCAACCTTTTACTAAGACCTTCCAACTAGAAAAATTTGTGTAATAGGACAGTACGGTGCAGCCATTCAAATTCAGAGCAAGTTCTAAATGTAGAGCCTCGGATGGTGTTGGCACGACATCAAGTTTGGTTAACATGTCAATCAGTTGCGGGATGCTCGATGCTGACTTCATAATTTCCAACAGTTTCTGCTTTGCAATCGCTTCAACACCTTCCACCCTGACAAATAACTAAAACATATACGGTGACATGAGATTAGTTTGCTAAACTTGCCTAAAAATTAAATTAAATGTGTATTAAAGGAATGAGAAACTAACCTCTTGTGAACAATAATTTCATGACTTACAAGAAAGAGGAAATGTCAACCCGAGGCATTTAGAAGTGGGACATAAATGTTTTAAAATAATGGAAATACTAATGACCACCAGATATTTTCTGACTAAAATAAAGATGTCTGTTAACACATGTAAAATCACTGCAATGAAACAGAAAATTCAACAAAACATTTAAGGCCAAATTTAAAGTTTTTATTCCCACAACTAATATATAAAAATAATAATAATAATAAGAATAATAATAATAGTAATAATAATAATAATAATAATAATAATAATATTCCATCACTGTTCATACTGTTCCACTATGTAAAATGGCCTCACTCACTTATCTTGTGCATAACGAATTAAAAAATATACTGTTATTGTAAATAATTTCATCCTGATTAATGTTCGCTGTCCAGCTAAGCCAAATAGATTCAAATTTATAGAATTCTCTCATTACCATAAAATGGGCTGAATAGGAATACTGCAGGAAAAAGGAAAACAATTATAAAGCCAAATTTTCAGTATAAATTCTGTTTTGAAAACTATGTTTCTAGATAGGCAAGTTAAAACTGTTTACAAACAGTAATTTTAATGTATGTAATTTTATTTAAGGTAGGTAAAGTGTAAGCTAGGAATTGTTTAACACTGTAATTTTGTTTCTGTTGGCCCTTATGTTTCTATTCACCCTGTTAATGTGCCGCAGAATTTCTTAGAGGAAAACTCACTACTTTATTTAAATATTCTTTCAGTGGTATCCAAACATAAAATTTAAAAAACACCTAATGGGAGTTAGCTAACTTAATCTTCAGTGGCGTTGGCAGCATCTTGAAGAAAGCAGCAAAAAGTCTTGACATTATAACAAAAAGCTGACTTCACCTTTTCTCCTGCAGTCTAAAGTATCTACCTCTTTTTATGTCTTTAGTATACAATAACAGTCGTCAAAATTAAGTTTTCCTAATAAGGAAAAATTTTATTCAACAACAACAACAACAACAACAACAACAAACAAGATGAAAATCAGTAATGAACACAAATAACAGGTTCGAAATTGAATTCAGAAAAATGACAATTGTAAAGATAAAAGTGAGGATTTATAAATGTTTGAATTTTTAATGCATTTTAATCAAAACTTTGTCTTTCACATTGTTAAAATTATCTACATAAATTCTAGAGATGTGAAAGTAGTTTTGGCATGAAAATGTTCATAATTGTGTCCTCTGGACATAAATAAAAAAGAAAATTTCATATACTGTTGCCAAAAATGTTTCTTTCTCCTTTTTCACATCACCTATGTTGTCAATGAACCGGTTCATTCCTTTCCATTTACGTACACTGATTTTGTTGATTTTTCATTTAATCAGGCAAAATGCACTAAAACAATCAAATATATGCTCACTTAGAAGAAAAGACATAATACTGAATTAAGTTAGACAGAACTACTGTATTAAAGCAGTCCATTTATAATGCATGACAGTACAGTACAGTAGTTTGAAGATGTATATGGACCTAAATATTTCCAGTACATAACAAAACAATGTATGTTCAAAACAAGCTACGTGGTATGTCAGAGACATGATTTGTAATGACGATGCAGCGTGCCCTAGTTCTGCTACAGCGAGCTGCTAGTCAGCTTCTTGCAGACTGTCACTATGTTGTTACATGTGCAGACACGTGAACTGAGTAAAAAAACTCGTACACTGAACAGAAGAGCTGCCTGTTATGTGATACACAACCACTTGGAACAATTTTATAATTATTTTGTTTTTCTACGTGGTATTTGGCAACACTGAGTAAAAACTAATGCAATTTTTTTTTTACCTGCTAAGAACCACATCACAATTAAATTAACACAAAGATATTAAATCTGAGTCTTTGTTAACTTTAAAGAAAAACGTGAGAATGAATTTCAGTTAACGATTACAATGAGATTGAGAAAAGTCTCTTGTAAGGAAATTGTAATGCGAGGCTGCCAACTGTATCCATGATCTATGAACTTATGTTTAGTAATTCAAATGATATAGAAGCCTAATAACAAGATTAACATCACTTAAAAGATACAAAGTGCCAAAGCAGAGAAAACCACTCACTTCAATCCTCTTCATGATGTAGTCAGAAACATGTCTGCCAAGGAATAAATGGAATATGTTTGGGAAGCCTGTCCGCTTGTTAGCAATCATGAGCAGGTGTGCTATTGAGCCGAACTGTAGCTCGTTGTCAGTGAAGTCGAGGATGTAGTTGCCAGAGCCCCACAACTCCACTGATGGCTTACGAGCTACTGACAGCACTTCTCTTGCCAGAGACCCTCTAACATAAACAAGACAAACTACATTACACACTACAGTTCTTTAGTTTATAATAATGGCCTCCTGCATCACACTCGTAACTGCAGACATGCCTAAGCACAGCAGGAAGGGTAAAGCAAGTGGGTATTACGTCTCTTCGGCAGCGAGGTCATCAGAGATGGTGACACACGACTGGACACAATGACAGCAACTAGGAGAGTAATCAATTTTGGCTTTTAATAAGGAACCACCTCAGCTTTCGTCTGAAGCAATTTCGGAAAACCAAATTGGAAGCAAGGTTGAAACAAGGGTGATGCTGGCATGTGCATTAAATGCACCATTGCCCCTACTGCAAGCTACTCACCTCGGTGCAAACTTTCCGTTGTACTGCTTTTACTGTGAGACTTCAAGTTTCAACACATGCGTCTATTTTAATTCCATTTGTAACTACAGTAGTATCTACATATTATTATAACGTAGAATTCTGAGGAAAAAAATGTTTTTGATGATATTCAAGAACTTCAAAATAGATTATTTGTTTTGAAAGTAACTTCTATTATCATCTGCAATGTGTTTTTTTTTTTTTTTCAAACTAAGAAAACATAATTAGAAAAAATTTGGTATTTCTTTAGATGACAATGGAAAAAGTAACATAAAGTTGCTGAGTAAATTCCTAAATCTTGGAGTGGACTGGCATGCCATGCCATGCCGTACCATGTATTCAAGACACATTTGTATCCCTAGCCAATGTGAGGTGAAGTGAAAAGATTTTGGTCAGCACTAAGCATGCTGCCTTCAGTGCTCCGAAAATAGTCAAGTTTGTAAGTATCACCTATGGATTTTCAAGCCTTAATTTTCAGTAATAAGTGAGAAAAACATATTTTGATGAAAATGGTGAAAATTTACTGTTTTTGCACTCTCCCTCCTTTAATATCTGAATTGTAATTTAAAATATTTATTCAGTATTTTACAATTCTCGTAGTGTGTACCAGGCTGTAGTGATACAATGTGTGGCCAAGTTTAGTAACATTAATTCATCCTGTACACTTAATTTTCAAATAACATTGTAACATTTTTTCTGTGTTCAAAGACACGCCTTGCAATATGTGGGATTAAAGGCGGATTCACAACCACACTTAATGTAAGTATGAGCATACACAAGTATGTAAATTGTTAGAGATTGAATTCACAACACCACTTAATCTAGATATGCGTGGAAATTATTTAGTCATAACATAATATCAGTATAGATTATTGTACTTTACTTTTATTTTTGAATCGTATTATATAATTTATGACCACAAGAGAAATTATTTCTTAATATAAATTAATATTTAATTGAGTCTTACATTTGCACATGCTGCATTCACAACACCACTTAACATACATACGTACGAAGTAGAAAGTTGATCAAAACTGTTACATACGTATGCACAATGTGGATGCTAGATTGCACACTCAGTGTTTCTGTTTTTACACGTACATACACGCGTAACGATAAGTCGTGGTTGTGATCCAGCTTTATTGAACCAAAAAAAAAGTGACATAAAGAAGAATCTCATCATCAGTTGTGCATTTGCGGCAGTTATCGCCTTTAGGTCAATGGAAAACTCTGGTTGTGAGGAACACTACATGCCTACCAACTTACAACTCTTTGTAGCAAGGGAAAGTGCTGTCAGCAAATGACTGCAGCGTTGTGTAGTAATGATAGTAGAGGTGAGGGTCCGCCTCTGACTGCATGTAAGAGAACAAGTTGAGGAACATGGCAGGCGTGGGGTCAGAGATGGTGAGCATGGTGAGGGCCGACACTCTGAGGTCCAGGGGCTCCAACTGGTTCACTAGCACAGGCCAGCATAACTCTCGCACCTACAACACGCAAAGCATGGAGACTGACACTTCTTCATTGTGGCTTCTATAAACAGTAGTTCAAAAGATAATGAAAGGAGCTAGGAGAAGATGATGGGGTTATCGCTATACAGTATGTTTGCCTGATCTTGATATTTCTCTTCTGAGAACCTGTAATGACCATCAAACCATACTGATTTCCTGGAAAAATCTTGTTTACAGAAGCTCTTCCCAAAATATATATGTCAAACTCAGGCAAACATTATATACTGTAAACACTATACAGTCAAACCTCATTATTACAAACCTGAAGGGACTCCAATTTTGGCTGATTGTAATAATGAGGTGTGTATTAACAGGTGTTCACTAAAACCTTAAAAAGTTTCTAAAATTTTGGTCTCTCTGTTTATCCCCACAAATCAAATAGTAATTTCACCACAATGACATCCTTTTACGTGAGAACTAAATATTGAATGGTTTAATGCATAAACAAAATTTTTATTAAACATTAAAGTAATTATTTCATTTATTGTTCCATTCCAAGGGGAACAAAAATCGCTTTGTATTAATGAGAACTTTTTATTAACAGGGTTTGTATTAATGAGGTTCCACTGTACAGTCACTCTGCCTTTGTTGTTTAACATGGTATGATACATACTGTATGTAAAGTACAAAAACATTATGATAAAATATAAAAGTTTTTGGATATCAATAATGAGAAATGTGCAGTTTAACTGACAATCAAAGTATTTTTTTTTTTCACATAAAGTTTTTAAGTGTTCAGTACTGTTTTACTATATTATATGTAATATGAATAATGTATTACATTTAATTTCACATAGATGAACCTTATATCATTCTGAGATATGCTGTTGCCCTGCACATAATGGATATGAATATTATTGAGGTAATTATGCTTCACCTTTCAGCTTCCAGAATGATCTCAACCAGCTTCAGCATTACACAAGATATATGCAAAATTTATACAACATGCCAGCTCAAACTTAATCTCATGCAAGAATATTTTCTAGTGCAAGGTGGATCTCGAGCCAGATCTGGCAATAAAATATGTCCTACTTTACAGTGTGAGGTCATGTGACCAACCTTACGTCATTCATAGAGATGGGAGTAGTTAATCACAATATGTATATGTGTGTAAAGAAGAATTTGTAGAGTCACATAGTAGTCAGGAGCTGTTCACTGTATCCACATTGGCTCATAGCTTATTTGATAAAGCCCGCTCCATGTATACCACCACGAAATATAAATATTTAGTAATTTTTAAAGAAAGTTAAATAATTTTAAAACTTATAAGCTATTGTAGAAAATACTTACAATGTTTACAATTTAAATTGTGAGTTACGACATTTTAAAGTAAAAATGTTTAAACTGAATGTCTGTTGTTGTCATGTTATCGAGTATTGACATGTTTTCTTTCCTATTCGGAATCTGCAATTTTTGTAATTTGTACCTATTATACGACTTGCTCGAATGCAAGTTACATCTGTATAGCCTACATTTATTTGTAAGGTTATTTATAAAATTATTTGCTGCGTATTTTACCACTGTGCAGTAGTGGTTAAGTGAATAATGGGTGGCATTAGGAGATTGAAGTCTACTGCTCAGAATTGTAATGCATTTTATTCTACTGTTGAAGGTGGTCCACAAGTTTCTAAATTTCCAAAAGACCTTGAACGGTAAGTATTTATTTATTAGGTATACATTTGTGTAACTTGAAGAAAGATAATAATACTGTGTTACTAAATTGTACTAATTTTTGTATGTAATATTCCACAAGTGTAGAATATGGGTCCAAAACAGTCGCAATCTAGAACTCCGGTCTGCTGTGGCATTGATAAGTGCAATATAAAAATAAAAAGAGTTGAAACTGTTGTGTGTGAGTTGTATTTTTAATCTTCCTTTCGTTTTACACATGATTTAATATATTACCAACTCTTCTGCATCATGTAAAGTTAGGTTTAAAATTTGAATATTTATTTATGAATTCTCTAACTACATTGCAAATATCTCTAGATTTTCGTAAATGCTGTAGCTAAGCTTCACGTTGTTTTTGCTGCAAACATCTTTAATTACTGATCGTCATGGAAGAATAATTTAGCCATACATGTATGTTAGAAAAATATACGATCAAATATTCCAAAATATTCAACTATTTATTTAATGTATTAATATTTTTTACACATTTTTAATAATAAAATCTAGTATTTTGAATAAGTTCTCTTATTTGAACATCCAGTCACTGCCAAAACTACTTGCTTTATACTCAAGAGATGGTGCTAGTGTCATGCATTGATGTCAACTGGAGTGTTTGTAAAGTAAAATTTTTATTTTTTGTTGAGTTGGTGTCCATGGAGAGTGCAAAAAAGTGTCTCTGAGTCAGCATTGCTGTCGTCACTCTGTTATACCTTACTTACTCTATACTAGTAGTCAGCAACACAGTTTTTTGTGGAAACCAAAAAGCAGAAATAACTCAGGTATTCCGAAATTACAGCAAGAAACTATTATTTTTATCAAGTCAATGTTTTTTTAAACTAAATGTGTATACAGTGAAACCCTCTTAAGAAGTTCCCACTTAATAAGTTTTCCCCCTTAATAGGTTTGAATTATTTTTACAATGTCTATGTATACATTAGTAATTTAACCCCTTTAAAAAGTTTTCCCAGCTAAGAAGTTTAAATTTTTCAGTCCCTTCAGAAACGTCTTAACAAGGTTTTACTGTATGTTTATTGACGTATTAGCTATAAACCAGTTTCCTTCACAAAGAGAACTTGCTACAAGATATTTGTGAAATGTTTTCAAACAACATTGTTTTGATATTCTAATATGAGAGCTTGCATGACAAGTACATAATTAAATATTATGACAAGTAAATGGTGCTTCAGGTTAGTACATATCAGAGGAATTCTAAAGGGAAGATTTGTAAAAGAAATTGTGACCAACTCTCCTATAGTACATGTACAGTCTACCTGTTGTGGGTGTAAGGAGGCTATACTGGCTGCAGTCCACATAGCACGGTATCGCAAGTGGTGAGGATGTGCAGACTGCAGGGTCACGTTTCCACGTATGATGGACGCCAAGTAATCAAACACACTGCCTATCCCTATATTGCCAAGAGCATCCAGGTACAACAGCTGCTCCTCGTACTTCTTGCTTCCTACAACATCGGTCAACGTCAGTCACAAATAATGTTCACTCCGTAAATCTAAAAATGTTCTGACTTATTCCAGCCATATACACAACATAAAACATCTATGTATCAGTTCGTGTTTAATTTCATCATTGAAAAAAATATATACTTAAAGGCACTCTATTGAGCCCCAGTGTTAATACATCACCACCCTGCTTTTATAATCTCGGATTTTAAAACTACAGCGATTTTAACAAGCCATTTGTGGGAGCCATCAAAAAACCTAAAAATTGATTTTAAAAAAATCAGATATACAAAAAATTAATGTCCTAAAACATAGAAACCCATTACATTTGACAGATAAGTCTATGCACAACATATACAGTACAAATTTGATTTTAAAAGGTTTGGTTCAGCATGTCTCCTGTTTTACAAGTCCATCAATTTTTACAAAGTCATTAAAAAACCAAGATATTTGGCAAAAATCATACTTCTGTTGACCTCTTTAGCTTAGGAAAGCCAGCTAGCAGTTCTACAGCACTATCCAGTAACAATCAAATTGAGTGGTGTGTGTGTGTGTGTGCCAGTTACAATATAACAATGACTGGCTGTATTCACCATGACAATTTTATTTTATAACATGAAATAAAAAAATTATACAAAACAAGTTACAAATTTACATTTTATACCCTAATATCTTAACTACCCACAAAATAACATGTATACAAACATTAAAAAAAAAAAAGCTAATTTACAGTGAGATATGCAAGGTAGTTATTTTTAAACGTTAATATTTATCTTTTGTTTTGTAGAATGTGGACCGCAGGAGTGTAAGGAAGTAAGGGCCTCCTGGATCATACTTTGTGGTAAACATCGGTAGAACACACCATAACCACAAAAAAAGTGACAAGTCTTGCACAAACACGTAACTCTATGTAGGCATGTAGATATATGATTTGTTAGACAGGTGGTCTTAACCACTGCACTTTCATTGTATCATATGTTACTGTTAATAATAGTCCCAATACAAGGCATGTACTGTATATACCTCCGAACCCACTAAATACTTTCAAGCGTAACAACATGTGAGACAAGGGGAAAAAATCGGGTTTCAAGAGCCTGGCACAACTGATAACAATGTAAACTTTCATAGACGTACATATTGGTAAGAACAAAGAAGATCATAGGACTACGAGATTTCGGAAAATGAAACAGTCGAGCAGAGAGATTTTGGTGACCGCATTTGAATGAACATGAGGTGAGTTTGGAGCAACTCCAGATCGATAATGTGGAAAAAACAGATCTACACAGAGAAAAGAACCGACAAACAGCAACATTACCACATTTTATGTTTGTGCAAAAATTGAGGGTGACTACAACCTGCAGTCAAACTCAGAAAAGTTGACAAGGTGGGAGGTGACCGGTCAGGTCATATTTACCACAGCAGTCCAGTAACATGATAAGACACCAGGAGGTGCAGAGTATGATTCCATAAGGTGATAGCCTCCTTGGATGAATTTTGCACATCCAAGGTCTCGAAGAGTAGAAGTGCTAAGGGGAAACTATATCACGCCTCACTCTAACAAGTCACTGAACTGGTGTGTCAGTGGCAGATCCTGGGGAGGGGGGGGAAAGCATGCTCCCCCCTCCTCCCTTTTGGCCTTTGAAGTATAGTTTATCCTTAAAATATTATTACATTTTTAAGTGTTCTATGCAATTTTGTTTAGGAAACGCCTTAAATAGCACCATTGTGCACCTTAAAAACTAAATTTTTCCGGGGGAGAATCCCCGGACCCCCTTCTTTGACTCGGGGTGTGGGCTTAGCTACTTTTTAAGGAATGCACCCCCCTCCTAACACCTCAAACCCATGAACTGTGATTTGTAGTCTTCTAACAGACAGCTCCTTACCTCTATGATATATTCAGTACTGACCATTTAATGATGTACGTATTAAATAAATATATATATATATATATATATATATATATATATATAAAAGGAAGTGCCCCATTCACTGACTGACTGACTCATTCATTCATTCATCATCAACGCCCAGCCCAAACCACTGGACCTAGAAATGTGAAATTTTAAGGGAAGTTTCCCCTTGTGGCGTAGGTGCGCACTAAGAAAGGACATTTTGAAATTCGGCTATTAAGGTGGTGAAACGGGGTGAAATGTATTTTTTGCAAATCTTTGATATTTCTCGAACCCGACGGGCTATCATCGTCTTATTCACTTCGTTAGGTCGCAAATACAAATGTCTAGAAACAAATTTGAGGATTTTTCGAAATTTTTATATTAAGGAGGTGAAAAGCCGTTTAATTCGTTTACAGTAAACCCTCTCTTCCTCTTAAACCACCTGAGATATCGAAGTGATTTTTTCTTTAAAATGAAGCTTACGCAAATACCTAAAAAGTAATTTCAGGATTTTTCAAAATTCGTTTTTGAAAGCCGGTAAAAAAATAAAACAGTTTTTTGATTAATCAGTCGTATCACCTAAACCGTTAGAGATATCGAGGTGGCTTTTGTCTTATAAT